>CP092881.1:66180025-66269591 GCA_030710605.1 Cordylochernes scorpioides | reverse complement strand
GATGGAAGTGAAAATGCTCAAAGGTGGCTGAAAGATTACCAGTGTGTGGCAAAGTGCAACAGATGGAACGATTCTATGTGTTTAGCCAATGTCATATTCTTCCTGACCGGAACAGCCCGACAATGGTACGAGAATAATGAGGACCTGCTGACATCCTGGGAAGTGTTAATCAGACTCTGGGTGAAACCTTCGGACAACAGGAAGAAGAAATGAAGAAAGCTGAGATCATTCTGAAAACAAGGGTACAGAAAGCCAGTGAATCATCTGAGTCATACATTCAAGATGTGCTATACCTGTGTCAATTTGCCAATCCTCTGATGGACGAAGAAACAAAGTTAGGACATTTGATGAAGGGAATAGCGGAGGACATCTATCAGATACTGATCGCTAAAGACGTTGAAAAAGTGGATCAGTTCCTAAAGGAATGCCGGAAAATAGAGTCGATGAAAATACGGCGAATAACTACTAGGAAATTCGAAAGGCTCTCAAATGTGGCTCTCGTGGCTTACGAGGAGGAGGATATTCCCTCTTTGATAAGAATGATTGTCCAGGAAGAAATTAATAAGGTAAAAATATTTCCACCGGCATGTTCCTTTGGAGTTGAGAAGAAAGATTAGAATGCGTCTCTAGAGGATTTGATCAAAAGAGAGGTTGAAAGGGCACTTGCTCCTGGAATGAGTAGCTTCCCGAGACCTAAGAGGAGTTATACCTGTCCATGTATGTCGATGTCGAGCAAAGAAACTGGGATGCTGTACTCCCCTATGTTACTTTCGATTATAATACCTCCCAACAAGAAACCACTTAATTTAGCTCTTTCTCTCTAATACATGGACGAGATGTAGAGACTCCGCTTTACACCATCTTAGAGAGAACACCAGTCTGGAAGACTACGTGGAGAGTATGGTGGCAAATGCCGAGGATGCACGCCAGTTGGCTCGGTTGAACATCTTACGATCTCAAGAAAGAGACAAATCTCAATATGACCAGAGCCACAGGCTAGTTCATTATCAGACATGAAACTTGGTGTGGGTGTTCACGTCTGTCCGTAGACAAGGGTTGTCAAAGAAGCTCCTAAAGAGATACTTCGGCTCTTATAGGATGAACATCCTAGGAGCAAAAATGGCCACTCATACCTCTCGGTCCATAAGCCGGTATACAAAACATGCCCTTCGCTGCTCTCCTGCTCATAAGTCAAGGAACGGTATCCAGACTCGGGTCTGAATTTAATAACTTAGAAAAACCACCTCCTAGACTTCCAGAGTATTAAGCTCTAGTCATCTGAAAGGATTTGTATACCGGTGGTCTTCATCCACAGCACAAAAGTCTAAACTTTCTACTATGCCCAGCAGGGACTTATAGGGTGAACATCCTAGGAGCAAATATGGTCATCCAGACCTTTCGGTCCATAAGCCGGCATGCAAAAACATGCCCATTGCTGCAATCATATTCAATCATTAGCCAAGGAAAAGTATTTAGACACTGGTCTGGATTCTGTACTTGGAAAAATCACCCCCCAGACTTCCAGAGCATTAAGCTCCAGTCATCTGAAAAGATTTTTATACCGGTGGCATTCAGCCACAGCAAAAGGCCTGAACTTTCTACTGTACATAGCAGGAACTTATAGGGTGAACAGACAACTCTCCGAGGTAACCTATGAGGTGGATCCTTTGGAAAAAAGACCACGGCAACGAAAAACCAAAGATAGCGTCCATGTCCAGCGGATTAAGCTATACTGGAACCCAGAAGATCAAATTCAGGACAGAGAGAAGAATAAAGAGATTGGGGAAAGAGGAGGCAAGTTAATAAATTTTTCTTTTTTTTTTTTCACTTCTAGTTCATTTCTGCTTCTTTTTGTGTGTAGTTAGTTTGTTATTTTGCGTTTGTTGTAAAAGCAGCAGGTCGCTGCTTGGTTTTGAGAAGGGGATAATGCCACTGTATAATATTTGCACAGTTTTAATATCTATATTTATAAAATTTGTTATGCAAATATTTTATAATAATAATTTTCATGTAAATATATGGTCAAAATTTACTTTTAAAAAATAAGTTTATTTTGGCATGTATGGTCAATAAAGAGAGAAAACTACACCTTGCTGATTTTTATTGGTAGCACTAATCCTAATACCTGTTGACAAGGGAAATCCGTGACAATATATATAATAAAGGAATAAATAAATTATTATAAAAATAAATATTTTAAATCTACAAAGACATAATGTGTTTCCTATCAAGGTATTATATTCCACCTTAGTTAAAATAGTTTCAAAAAGCGTTAAAAGATGGCGCTAGTATCTGTGTCTGTAGAATGGAATTCTATTTATCTTACTTAATTACTGATAGAGACATGTTTGAAGAAATCGCCATAATAAGAGAAATATCCAAAATATATAGAGATTCCCAACTTAGCTAAGATATAATTCACTTAATAATTTGTAAGAGCTGTTCGTTTATGCAACTTTTATGCAACGTGTACTGGTAGTTGGCGGAACCATGGTTATGTCTATTTTCTTTCTATGTAAATGTAAGTTAAGGTAAGCTAGATGTTTTTAAATTCCATTTGAATGCTATTTTAGTTTGTTATTTAAATATATTTTCTATATAATTCCATTTTATTAATCAACCAGGCGCGATATTGAAATATTTGCGCCTATTACAGAGGAAACAAACAAAACAACAAACAAATTAGAACTTAGAATTAAATATTTACAAATTTACATGTATTAATAGACAGACTTCATAAAATTTATATAGACAAAGTGGTATATGTAAGATAGTTAAATGATTTAGATCAGGGAACAAACGATGTCTCACTTCTGTAAAGTTCGGACAGTCGTAGATAAGGTGAAGAGCATTTTGTTCAGTTTCTCCGCAGGAACAATTTGGTGTTTCTTTAGACTAGTTTTATATCTGCTAATTTTTGTGTGAGACGTTCAAAATGTAAAAAAAAAAGAGGAAACTAGATTTTTTCCTTAGTAGTCAAAGTGAGAGAAAACGGCAAGTTTGCCACTAAGGGAACAGTACACAGAATCACAGGTTTACATATATATTGTGTAGAAAAGTATTTATTGTTTGATTAACAGAATATCAATTTTGAGATTTAAATTTTGCTACTATATAAACTTCATTGCTTCTCTTGTATTTTTATAAATTTAAAACCACGTTCTGACGTTTGTGGCCAAAAAACTTAATATGTACACTGTGTGACAAGGAAATTACTGAAGAACTCCCCCGTAACCTGCTTAATTGTACACCCCTTGATGCAGAGAAGAAGGCCTTATATAAACAAATTAAATATACCAACACTTCACCCTACGTATTGCTTTCAAAAATATCAGCAAAAAATCTAATGCAATAGCTTATAAATTTTTAGATCATCATTATGTAAGAACCAGTCAACAAGTGAATGACTTTGAGATGAAGAGTAATGCCAGTTCAATTTCTATTTCACTACCTATGTAAATAACACAAGATTATTATTACCTTACCCAATTGGGAGAATCTGGCAAGTCCCTAATAAAGGCTTTTATGTGTGTGTATTTCTATAAATTTTAATTTATTCTTGCCTTAAAAGTAAATTGCTCAGTTATCTTGAAGTTTGTCTTTTCTAATTTACTACAAGACAATATGAAAATTTTCCTTATTTAATGATATAATGTCTCTCCATATGTAAATACCTGTTTTCTTTCCTCTTTTCGCTCTCCACTTCTCCCATCCATATTTCCAATTTTTTTTATTTCTTATTTTTTTTTTAGTTTTTCTTATAATCTGTATATATTTACCATATGTATATAATCTTTCTCCATTTTTATTTCCCACTTTCATAGGTTTCTCCGTCTTGTAACCCCAAGGAGAATCCTCTGTAAGACCTGTGTGTCTTAATAAAGGTTTTGTGTGTGTGATATAATGTTTCTTTCTATCACCTCTTTCTTACACATAATTACTTGCTCACTTTTTGAAATGTGTTCATCAATGACCAACATTTAACATACAAGTTCAGGCCTTATTTGTTCAGTAGGCATTTTACAGTAGTCTCCGATTACTATTCTCTGTGTTGGTTAGCCAATATAAAGGATCGTTCAGGATGGCTAGCCAGATGGGCCATACATATTCCAAATTTGACGTTTCTATTGTTTATAAGAACGGCAAAAAAAAAACAAGATGCGGATTGCCTTTCATTAAGCCATCTTCTAGAAACGCACAAAACAATATTTCTGATTTGATCTCAATTAACGATGTGAGGGACAATCTAAAAGTGGAGGATTCGAATTAATCAATGGTATTCTTTACCGCGTGATGCTAGAAAAACTCTGACTTTGACACGCCCTACCCAATCCAGCCCATCCAGCATCTGCACAATAGTCTTGCATCGCCTGCGGGTCCGGCGACCTGTCGCTGGTTCACCGGTACTGGTCCTGCCGCTACATCAGGCCTCTCATCCGGGAGACATTTACCATCATCGGGCGGGCCCCTGACCTGCAGGACTGGGTCTTCAGGCATGGCCTAGACGATGACGCCCTGGCCATCCTGGTGTCTGACAAGACGCGCATCTATGGGTACTTCCTCGGCGCGGAACTGAGGAGTGTACAAGAAGACCTTGTCTGGAGGAGGACTCTCTCAAGGTGGAGAAGACTTCTTTGCTGAAGAAATTTGTACATATGCACAACTATATATATTCCCCTACACTTTATATACCCTTTATTTACTATTTTATTATATATTTTTTCCACCTTTGTAAAAATTGATTAGAAGAATCAATAAAACTGTTTAAAATTGACTTTAAATTTCAAATCACAAGAAGATGTATAGGCCCAACGACCCCTGAGGACCTGACAATGTAAGATTTCAGCACAACTTGCCAGCTCGGGTGAGTCAACAGCTCTAAGTCCTGACTCAGTGAAGGCAACCCGACACCGCAGCCAGGTACAATGTCTGAGGTAGATGTCCTCTAAACTTCATCGTAGAAATCCTTCGAACATTTTAAAAGAAAAAGCGCTACATAAAATCCATCTTCAATCTAATCCAATATAAGGAATTTGAACTATTTTAGACGCGTATGATTCTTTTATGGAATAAATCAATTTTCTACTGCCCTTACTGCAATGATAAAATGATGGGAGTTCCTAGCTCATAAGCGGTGAAGCCTCTCAGCGGTTCCGCCAGTTTAATCTACCATACCGCTGTAATATTGCATTTTTTCGGTTTTCCTTTAATAGTGATACTAATGCTAGACTCTTGGAATTGGTATTTTAAATGAAATATCGACATAAGCTTTGAGGACAGTAGAAATACATATAATAATGAATATATAATATGCTTCGAGCAAAAAAATAATCAAATATAATTATAGTCCCAAAGGTTTGTATTCCATATAATATAATGTGCTTATATACTATTTGTTGGAGACTTTGTAGATGTTTGAAGAAAGTCCCCAGACAGTCCCCAAGTGGAGATGAAAAAGGGAGAATAAAAACTTAGAATAAAACATTTATTGTTCATTGATGAAATTAAAATATTTTCCTTAGCGATAAAAATTTGTAGCTATTAGCGAAGAAGATAACTCTCAGCTTTTAAATGAAATAATTGTCAAATCACACATACACATCACAATCCAACGGAAACAGCAACCAACTTCACAGAAATTCAGGAATTTGGGACACTGACAGGAAAAGCAACGTACAAATATTTAGGTGTCCTAGAGAATAACAGTCGTTCCAGAAAATAAAGAATAAAAAGTGGAATAATAGCTAGAGTGGAATCTCTAGATGAAGCCAAGCTGATAATCTCTTCGCTGCTTTTAACGAATATTCATTCTCGGACCATTGAATCGAGGAGCCACCAGGAAAGACCATAGAAAGACTGCTAGAGAGCTGCAGGACATCAGGGGACCATATCTACGAAGGCCAGGAGCACCACACGCACTAGGAGTCAAAATTACAAAAAAAATAATAATAATAAATTGTAGTATCTTTGTCTTCTTTTACTGTTATTATTTCATTGTTATTGTTGTTGTTGTCGTGTCCAAAGAAGAGCCTCAGATGTCTCCATGTATCTTTATCACAGCAGCAGCAATGTCCACTATCTTGGGTGTGTAAAGCTGCTGCCCTGGGTCTATGTCAAATTTCTGCAAGGCTGCGGCCATTGCTGGGCATGAGCATATGTGATTATTTCATTGAAAATAAGAATATGTAAACAGACCATTCGTTTTACACTTTTTAGATAAAAACTTGTAACTTTTAAAAAATAAAGTTATTGTTTTTATCCTCCTAGTTAACGTTTTACAGAGGTCAAGATAGCCATGGTGACTTCTTTTATTGCAAGTGCATCACAAGTTTACTCGTGTAAAAAGCAGTTTGAATTTTGTCTTCACAAGAAGTGCCAGAGTCCCATTTTTGGTTATTTGCACTCACTGGTGAGGTGGAACTTTTTTAAGAATCGAAGGCCAAAGAAACAGTTTTTATACTTTTCAGAAAAATGCAAGATTCGATCCCAGGTCGATCCCAAACTGTCGATAATTCGACGGTTTGTACCATTCATCCACCAACAATTCCCAAAGACTGTATTGCACATCAATGCAATTGTTAATAAGTTACTTTAGAATATAACTCATTGTAAATAGCTCAACTTGATCAACTTTCTCTCTCCACGATACTAATTATTACAGATAACTTCATTAAATTAACTTCCATCATTACTTAACATACTGTAAATAACTACCTTGTGATTTATTCTAACTGATTATGTTGTTGCTTATTTGTTTAATGTATATGTTTATTCAATGCTCATTTTCTTAATTGTTTATTTTCTTTTTGACAATTCTGTTACTTAATCTACTACAATATGAATTATTGTAAATAGTTTCACGCGCAATTATCCAGATCGGATATAGCGTTTCTTATTTGCAACTGGTAATAAATAAATAAAAAAGACTGTATTGTGGATTGGTAAAAGAATTGATTGAAGGATGCATTGAGCGTATTTGATCAAAAGAAAACTTCGCGCACTACTTTTGTGCACCAAGTGTAGATTGAAACCAAGGTCACGTCTTACAAACTGTTCAAATCTTTGGACAATGACAATTTAAACAATTTTATTGATTATTCTAAACAATTTTTACAAAGGTGGAAAAAAATATATAATAAAATAGTAAATAAAGGGTAGATAAAATGTAGGGGAATATATATAGTTGTGTATGTGTACAAATTTCTTCAGCAAGGAAGGCTTCCCCATCTTGAGAGAGTTCTCCTCCAGACAAGGAGGGGATTCAAATCTTTGGATTGATCGTATTCGAAGAAGAATCACAACTGCCTTGGGACTCTTTCTCGGATTCACCTTAATCACTAATTACACGTGATA
Organism: Cordylochernes scorpioides; assembly: GCA_030710605.1. NCBI lineage: Eukaryota > Metazoa > Arthropoda > Arachnida > Pseudoscorpiones > Chernetidae > Cordylochernes > Cordylochernes scorpioides. The sequence continues at coordinate 66,262,238 of CP092881.1, read as the reverse complement.
AAACACCTGTAGTTCTGCCAATTTTTCGATAAACATTATACGCCAAATTATAGAAACCTTGGTTAATTAGTAATGCATTTCTTTTCATATTTATGTCAAAATTGAAAAGAATAACACACAAATTATTTAAGTTGTGAAAATATTCAAATGAAGACAAGTTTAAAATATAAAATTTGAAACGAGGTTCTTAATTATTTTGATCTCTTGAAGCAAGAAGTTGAATATTCTTTGAGTGTGAAATCTTGCGAAAAATAAGAACTTACCCTCTATTATTAATTTGTTTATTTTTTGCTTTTGTCGTCTGTTTTCCACAAGTTGAATCTGGTTAGAAAATGTATAAAAATTAGATGAATCTTTTGTTGCCTTAAATACGAGATAATTAACTCTTTTCTATTTATATATACAGTTATCAGCGTCATAATCAATTCTGTCACCGTTTGCTTTTTTGAATGGAATAAATACCCAAATATGGCCATTTCGCATAACCATCGGTGGTTCAGTGGTAGAATGCTCGCCTGCCACGCGGGCGGCCCGGGTTCGATTCCCGGCCGATGCATTTTTTTTACAATTTTTAAAACTCATTTATATATTTTACAAGAATGACATCCACGGCGCCAATTTATAATTGTAACGAATAATATTTGAATAAAAGCATTTAATCGGGTAAAACCCGGGCGTTGCCCGGGTCATTCGGCTAGTATATATCTAAAAATGTTTAATGTTTATTAAAATAATTTTATAAATCTGAGAGTTGTCTTCAAAAACGATCCAAAATCTCTTTTGTACTATGTGTTTTTAAAGATTAATTGGTTAGAATACTTTTATCAGAATCAACAACAAGTCTCCAAGGATAAATGTCTTCTTTTCCTTGGAGACTTGTTGTTTGATTCTGATATTTTAAAAGAGATATTGTGAATTTCCGTTTTTATCCATACGATAAATATTGGATAAAATAATTTGGGGGCGTTCTTAAATACGCTTAACTCTTCTAATCGCTATATTCAATATGTTCACAAAGCAAGTGAAATTCAAGATAGAAATAATTCTTTAATCATTTATTACCACAGAGATCCTTGGAATCTTCGAAATCACCGAAGTGGGCCGCTTCTTATTCCACCTAAACAGTGTGTAACATGGATGACAAGATATCAGAGTAAAGTTGGGGAAAGAGGGGTGGACTCCAGCTGCCCCCGCTGCCATGTGGCAGGCACCAAAAACAACATTCCTGTGTGGGGGAAGACAGAGTCTGGTGACATCTGCGGCAAGGAGAAGACGTGGCGACTTGCCTACGGGCGTGTGGATGATCTTGCATGGCGGTGCCAGGAGAGCCTGACATCGGAGTGGTCTACAAGCCGGTGTAAGTCTAGGCTGGACGTGTAGTGTGGAGCAGGAAACTTCACAAGAGTGACATCCACGGCGCCAAGGATACTTCTGACGGGGAATTGAAGACAAGTCCAACTCATTGTAATCCTTATATTTAGAGCCATAATAAAGCGCCAACTTTAGCTGCATCCCTTCGAACCTACGTGTATATCTTTATGACATCCTGAATAGACAAAGTACACGAATAGCGTCTGGGTACGACGTAACAAGTGGCTTCGTCATCTACCATCGGTTGAGAAAAAGATGATTATTCCATGACCTCATTGAGATAGATCATTATCTCATTATCCCATTGATGACCTCGATTGGTTTGTCCTTAGCATCTTATTGCTCTTCGTTTCACTCGGGTCTTGTTCGTCAAGTCACAATTCACTATTGTATCCTAGTTTCAAATTTTCATTCATTTTTTTTTTTTGCCCAGAAAATAAGACGTGGAGATATTTATAATATTTATTTTCCATGTTATTCAAATATCTCTTCTTTAGTGTTATATCTTTTTTTTTTTTTCAAATTGTATCCCTCTCATAGGTAAACAGAAAAAAATCACACTATTTTTCCAAACGGATTTCCTGTACAATTCCATCCAAATTTTATAGTCACTCAATTTGTCACATCACAGGGCCGGCAATACTTACATAAAAGAGGTCTATCAGAAACACCAAATTGTTCCTGCGGAGAAACTGAACAAACTGCTCTTCACCTTATCTACGACTGTCCGAACTTTACAGAAGTGAGACATCTCTCTTACATCTTCCACTTTGTCTTTGTAAATTTTATGAACTCTGTCGATTAATACATGTAAATGTGTAAATATTTAATCCTAAGTTCTAATTTGTTCGTTTCCTCTGTAATAGGCGCAAATATTTCAATATCGTGCGCACCTGATTTATTTTGATAAATAATAAATAAATAAGTAAACAGAACACATAACGCCATCTGTAGGTTGAGGATGGAATTATTCAGTGCGCTATATTTATGTTAATCTCATCTATATATATAGGACGAACGAATTTCGGCAATTAGTGAACATGATGAAAAAGAAGTAATATAATGAAAGATTCCATTATCTTCGAAATAATCACAAATAAATAACCTGGATATATTTACTCTACAAAAATAGGAATTTAGAAAAGAGAAAGTCAACTCTCTCGACTCCTTGAAGGTACTTTAAAATGGTTCGTTGAATCTGTTTTATAGTGTAGGATTTGTGGATTGTTGAGTGAAGATAGGTGAACAACATTGTTAATATAATAAAAATGAAATTTCGAGGTAATATTTACAGTTCTTTTTATTGTAAATCAACGATAAGTGTGAGGAGAGTTGAATTTATGTTTTTGAAATCTACCTCCCAGGTGTAGTAAGTAGGAAGGGTGAGCGGTAGCGCAGCGTGGGCCAACGCGGGATTCCGCATTCCGCCCGTGGTGGCGCTAGATCCGGTTTGGCTAGTCTAGGTCGCGGCGGCATGGAGGCGGTGGTTGGTCTCCGGGCTCTGTCAGCCGAGGGCCGGGCCATGAATGGCGGCTCGACTGAGGTCTGGGTTGAAATCCAACAGAAAACATTCACCAACTGGGTGAACGAACAGCTACGACCTGTTTCAATGAATGTCTCCGATCTACGACATGACTTCTGTGACGGCATCAAGCTTGTCGCACTCATCGAGATCCTACAGAAACGCAAACTGAAGACAATACGGAAACCAATCAACCAACATCAATACTTAGAGAATGTGCAGACTGCTCTCAACGCCATGACAGCGGATAACATTAAACTGGTCAACATAGGTAAGTCACTATACCTACTAACATTGCTTAAAACTCTCCTTTTATCCATACAGTGTTTCATTGAATACATTGGGAACATGAAATAAGAGAAACAGGATAACTATAGGAAGGTTAGAGATATCTAGTTTGAAAATCAGGTATCGCTGAGCCAAACAAAACAAAGTATTGGTGGAAGGTAGTGGGGAAGGAGGGAGGCCACCTGTCCACGTACGACCTTGGCTCGACCGACCGGCTATTGTATGCCGGCGTCGACGTAAATAAATACGGAATGACGTAGCCCATGACCTGCACATTCCTCCAAACCTACTATTTTATATTTCCACCCTCCTTACAACCATTCTATTGCGATATGTACGGCTTTTTTTAAATTAGAGGGGGGAACTACCATTTCAAAATATATATGTCTATAAGGTTTACTCGGCCCTCTTGATATGCTAATTTAGCCTTGGACATATAGAAAACTTTAGAAATATGCTTCAATTAGTCAGTGATGTTTATTTAGAGTTAGACACTTAATGATGTTGAGTTTATAACAACGTTTAGTTGCATACGCTATGTGATGGACACGTCAACGTTTAACCAAATGAATATAAACGTTTATTCGCTTACTTTAACGTGTAGATTTTACGTTTAGGAGTGTTATTCTTTTGAACATATATGTTAAAGTAAACGCTTACATATAACACTTTGTATTTCTGTTCAAATAATCACTAGTTATTTTTTGGTATGCTGATTTGAACACGTGGGAGCACATGCTAGAATATATCTCAAAGAACAAACACGTGATGTTATAAATATATAGATGGCTAAATATTATATATTATAACATGTGTTATTGATAACATGTGTGAAACGTAATTAGATTTTATTAATACTAGTATCTTTTCTCTCTATATATCTCTTTTATTTATCATTATATAATCTTATTTATTCATATTGATATTTATTCTGTATTTAACCTTATATGATCTTATATGGACATTGTAATAAATTAGTTTCAATCTCAATCTTTTTATCTCTCTCATCAGTATATAAACTATTGGTTAATTCAATTTTATAAATTTTGCTATATAATTTTGATCTATTTTTCATTTGTAAGGGAGAAATAATGATAATGAAGATTGGCTCAATTCAAGTACCTTACAATCTCGATTTCACGCATAGCACACACTAAATTGAATAAAATATATTTTTCAGTTTGATATATATACGCGCGATATATAATTCATAGAGAAAGAAATGAGATATGAAATTTCACCCTATTTTAGTTGTTGTTGTCGTGTCCAATGAAGAGTCTCAGATGTTTCAATGCATCTCAATCACAGCAGCAGCAATGTCCACTATCTTGGATGTGTAAAGCTGCTGCTCTGGGTCCACGCCAATTTTCTGTTGTTGTTGTCGTGTCCAATGAAGAGCCTCAGATGTCTCCATGCATCTCTATCACAGCAGCAGTAATGTCCACTATCTTGGATGTGTAAAGCTGCTACTATGGGTCCATGTCAATTTTCTGTTGTTGTTGTCGTGTCCTATGAAGAGCCTCAGATGTCTCCATACATCTCTATCACAGCAGCAGTAATGTCCACTATCTTGGATGTGTAAAGCTGCTACTATGGGTTCATGTCAATTTTCTGTTGTTGTTGTCGTGTCCTATGAAGAGTCTCAGATGTCTCCATACATCTCTATCACAGCAGCAGTAATGTCCACTATCTTGGATGTGTAAAGCTGCTACTATGGGTTCATGTCAATTTTCTGTTGTTGTTGTCGTGTCCTATGAAGAGTCTCAGATGTCTCCATACATCTCTATCACAGCAGCAGTAATGTCCACTATCTTGGATGTGTAAAGCTGCTACTATGGGTCCATGTCAATTTTCTGTTGTTGTTGTCGTGTCCTATGAAGAGCCTCAGATGTCTCCATACATCTCTATCACAGCAGCAGTAATGTCCACTATCTTGGGTGTGTAAAGCTGCTACTATGGGTTCATGTCAATTTTCTGTTGTTGTTGTCATGTCCAATGAAGAGTCTCAGATGTCTCCATGCATCTCTATCACAGCAGCAGCAATGTCCACTATCTCCCTATTCTAATGTAAATGACTTATGAATGACTCACATACATGCTGATATTTAAGAGCAATTATATTATTTTTGCTTCGACTCTTATATAGGTATTCAACTGAAGAACCAGGGGTGATCAACAAACACACAAAATGTGTTAGTGTGTGTTCAAAGAAATAATTTAAAATTCTCTCAATCGAAAAAAAAAAGTGTCCATGAACGATGTATTGTTTTTTTTTTATAGTTTCCATTCAGTTTATTAAGTTTCTTTGTAAACTCGATCGTTCCTATATTTTACTAAAATTTATAAATACGATATTACATATTTACACATCACATATGCAAACTGTCCTACAGTCAGCGAGAATATCTTTGGTATATATTTTTAGGTTCAATATCTGGGTTAGAGAGAGTTGTATGTGATGTAATGTAAATCCAGCACAACCCTATTCAGATATCATTTTGTTTAAAGAATTTTACTAACATCAAGTACACTCCATATATGTCTGGAAACTTTAGTTATGCAAAACTTTTTTGCTAAATATATATATTATATGAATGTTATATTAAAATATTATTCTATTCAAAAAATTATATTTCATAGATCCAAATACTCTGTTAAATCGACCGCCAGAGGTCATGCTTCCCCTATAAAAACTCGTTGTTGTTCTTTCCCAATGGCCGGCTCAAATCTTTTGTACATTATGTAAATAATATTTTGTTTTTCCTTGTTCTATTCGCCTTAAGCCAGGCAGTACTTTTACCAAATTATGTTATTCATATATATTCCTGAGCTCAAATAAAGAAATCTCTGATCAAAACCGTATTTATTATTATTCTTTCAAGTTTTTTAACCACGGCTGCAATTACCATGGCATAATCTCAACAATTACAAAATCAACAGCAGAAATCTCATTCTTAAATATAACATATATATAAGAAAATTGAACTATTTTTGACGCGTCTGATTATTTTAAAAATAAATCAATTTTCTACTGCTCTGACTGCAATGATAAAATAATAGGAGGGCCTGGTTTATCAGTGGTGAACCCTCCCAGCAGTCTCGCCAGTTTAATCTACCATACCACTGTAATATTACATTTTCGGTTTTCTTTTTATACTGATACTGATGCTAGACTCTTGGAAAAGGGTATTTTAAATGAACTATGGACATAAGCTTTGAGGACAGTAAAAATAAATCTAATAATAAATATAAAACAGATAGCGCGCTAATGCACGTATAAATATATAATACCTGGCTCTTTCATCCCAATAAAAACACTACCAGCTGTTTTTATCGGTATAATTAGAAAAACTCAACTATTACGCTATATACGTTTGGTTTATATAATAGTCAGGTTTGAAAATTCGAAAGATAAATTCTCTTTAACATGAAACCATTATATAATGATGCATCTGTTATGAAAATTCGAAACTATTATAGACGCGTATGATTCTTTTTAAAATAGAACAATTTCTACTGCCCTTACTGTAATGGAAAAATTAATGGGAGGGTTCACCACTGATCAGCCAGGCCCTCTCATTAATTTTTCCATTGCAGTAAGGCCAGTAGAAATTATTTTATTTAAAAAAGAATCACATGCGTCTATAATAGTTTCAAATGAAACCATTATATAAAATTATTTTGAAAATAGAGCAATCAATAAATAAATCTTTAATTAAAAAGGCATATATTGGATCAAAATATCATTTATTTTACCAATATTTCAGTTGGCTGAACCTTTATCAAGGTATTATAACATTTTTAATCAATACCTTGTCAATTATAACACCTTGATAAAAATTGGCGTTCAGCCAACTGAAATATTGGTAAAATAAATTATATTTTGATCCAATATATGTCTTTTTAATAAAAAAAAATATAAAATTACATAAAATTTGTATCTACCCTTTATTTATTATCTTATCATATATTTTTCCACATCTGTAACAATTGATTAGAAGAATCAATATAATTGTTTTAATTGTAATTATATATAAAATGGCTGTTATAAGAAATATTGATAATACTAAATTCTTTGAATGGACCTTTCACACAACCATCGATTCCTAATTCCACGATGTGTGTATCCATCAATCATGTTCAAGATGAAAAAGCGATCCCCACCTCAGTATATCCATGAAAAAAAAAGGCGTGCACGTGCCTCTGAAAAATGAAAAAAAGAACGGCAAACTATACTGATATATTGTTCTATCAGCCATCCATCAAATTGACCCACAGTTAATGCCCTCATTTTTCAGGTTCACCTATACATTCATAACATGTTGAACACAATCAATTTTTCAAAGGTTTTACCAATACTTTAATCCTCTAAATAAGTCTAACTTTTCAGATGACCTATTATAGCATCAGAGAATAATAAAGTGTTTCTCAAATAGTTTTAATTGTCGTTTAATGGATAGTTGAAATAGATTAAATATAGATTTTTCAGATGACCTCTTACAGCATTAGAGAATAATAAAGTGTTTCTCAAATAGTTTTAATATCCGTTTAAAAGATAGTTAAAATATATCAAATATAGCTTTTCAGATGACCTCTTACAGCATCAGAGAATAATAAAGTGTTTCTCAAATAGTTTTAATATCCGTTTAAAAGATAGTTAAAATAGATTAAATATAGCTTTTCAGATGACCTCTTACAGCATCAGATAATAATAAAATTTTCTCAAATAGTTTTAATATCCGTTTAATGGATAGTTAAAATAGATTAAATATAGTTTTTCAGATGACCTTTTACAGCATTAGAGAATAATAGAGTGTTTCTCAAATAGTTTTAATTCTCGTTTAAAATATAGTTTAAATAGATTAAATATAGATTTTCAGATGACCTCTTACAGCATCAGATAATAGTGTTTCTCAAATAGTTTTAATATCCGTTTAAAAGATAGTTAAAATAGATTAAATATATATTTTCAGATGACCTTTTACAGCATTAGATAATAATGTTTCAACATTTCAATGTGTAAACATTAATAAATTATTTTTAATAAATAACTATAAAATCGTTATTTTAAATTCTTCTCCTGATGGAAAATGGCTTTTAAGCATTATTCCTGGAAGGCTTACGTAATTCACCTTAATTTGAAATAATAGAACAAGTCGAACAAAATTCGAAGCCCAAGGGACAAAAAAAAATCGAATTATCAAAAAATTCGATTTAAAAACGTTTCAATAAAAGGTACCAAGATAAATATTCAAAATAAATACGTTAGAATTATCCAAGTAGTACTGTATATTACAATATTCTTTTAGAACCTATTTCTTATTTGATCAATACTTATACATAAGCATTACGAATACCTTTTTTACATATGTTTTGCATTCGTTTATACTGTTTTCATCTCTATGTACATTACATTGTATTATGATGCATAGAGCGCCATCTGTTATGAATATTCGAAACTATTATAGACGCGTATGATTCTTTTGAAAATTAAACAATTTCTACTGCCCTTACTTACTGGCTAAACCACTGAGAGGGTTCACCACTGATAAGCCAGGCCCTCCCTTTATTTTTCTATTGCACTAAGGGCAGTAGAAATTGTTTAATTTTCAAAATAATCATGCGCGTCTATAATAGTTTCGAATATACATTACATTGTATGAAAAAATGAAAGAAAAAAATAAATAAAAGATAAAAAGATCAGGTGTTGAAATCAAAAATATAAATGACATATCCTGACCAGGAGCACATGTGCTTTACAGAAGGCAGAGTGCCATTCGTGGATGACTTTTCTTGATTTATCAAGATATTAGGTTGGCCAAATATCAGGGAACAGGCTAAATCAATGTTTAGTTGATTTCCGTTCCACCAGATGGCGCTCTGCCTTCTGTAAAGCACATGTGCTCCTGGTCAGGATATGCCATTTTTATTTTTTGATTACATTGTATGTATGCCTTGGCTCAAAATACTCTCTAACTAGGAGATAATCAATATTGAGTTATAAAACATATAATTTTTCAGTATTTCCAGCGTTATTCCTTAACTGTCTAAAACATACAATATGCTATAGGTGTCATAAATGGTTGACATTTTATTCTGATATAGCATAGGAAATATTTAATTTCTTGAGAAAATGTACCTCAGTATTTTCTTTATTCTTTCCTTCCTTTTAACAAATATATCGCAACATTATGAAATGTTTAGTCTTAAAATAAATTCGGTTGCCATCATTCGTTGATATCCATTTAAACCTGTTTATAACGCCCCCTCTTGGGACTAACCAAAATAGGGTGCTATAGAGAGGGGGTACTATAGACAGGTCACTTTTAATGAAAATCGCATCGTACTACGTATTTAAAATCGGGCTCTATAGAGAGGGAGGCGCTATTTAGAGGGGGCGCTATAGGCAGTTTAATCCTATGTTTTATATAATTCTCTCTTTCTATTTAGATAGACTATCAATAATCCAGTTTGAAGTTATATAAAATGTAACCTATTAATAATTTTGTTTGGAAAAAATGATAGATTCGTAAAACAGAAAGATACTTTATTACTTAAAGGTATAAAACTATAAATAAAGACAAGAGATCAAACTATATGTACATCAGCAGCTCACGCCGGCCTGTCCTATCTAATAACCGCTAGCCAACTAACAATCCAACAAAGCTGTGATATGTAAAACATACACTTGAAGTTACACCGCATGAGTCTCTTTTCAATGAAAAATCAAAATTTATTTCAAGGTGAAATATTGACTATTTCTAACCTTTTTGGATGAGGTATGAAAGGGTGAATTATGAAGAGTAATGATGAACGGAAAAATAAAAGTGTCCAGGGATGGGAATTGAACCCACAATGTTCCGCTTACCGGGCAGATGCCATGTCCACTAGGCTAACCTGGACGTATTTTTCCGTTTATATATCGTGATATATAGACAGATATGTCAATTAACATAGGCAATACTGGAATGTTATACAAATCACAAGAGTATTCTATTGTAGAAATATCCGGAATTGTCACTTTCAACAAATTTATTATAATAGCTTTCAAACATATATTTGATAACCATTTCTTGAAAGTGTGTGTTTCTATACAACTATATATAATCATAAAGATAGAGGCTGCCTGGCCGGCATTCATAGTTCTATGAAAAATAGACATTTCGGCCATTTAGAGTTTTTTATTTTCTCAACGTTTCGACAAAAAAATCTGTTGTCTTCGTCAGGAGAAGTAAATAAAAATAAAGCATTTGGCAAGGCGTTACCTCAGAACAATTTTAACGCCTTGCCAAATGCTTTATTTTTTATTTAATTCTCCTGACGAAGACAAAATATTTTTGTCGAAACATTGAGAAAATAAAAAACTCTTACTGGCCGAAGTGTCTATTTTTCATAGAAATATAGATAAATTCTCATACAAATATGAACCTTAGCATAGAAAATGATAACACTTTATGAAGTATTTCATATCAATGAAAACTTTGTTTATAGAGCAAACTACACATTCAATGATTATATTAAATTCAAAAGACAATATATTTTTATTAATAAAACTATTAATAAACTCATAAAAACCACACACATACATATTTCATTTGAATAGGAGCTGTAAAATTTGAGCCAAATTTGCATAACATCAATAAATTTACTTAAGCAACTTCTTGAAAACATTCTTTACTTCACGACTCTGTGTGTAAATTCTCAGAGCAATAGAAAACACTTAGAATATTCTTTAAGACCTTGAGAATGTAGCAAGGGTAATGTCCTATACACATTTGAATTGGAGATGAATGCATTTATACAAGAGTCATTCTGTAGCGAAGAGAATCTTGAATTCTTCCAATTTGTTAGCTATGGTTAAATTTCTGGAATAAGGGTTGGAATTCATAGTTATACAAGTATGATAGAGAGGTAGCTACAAGAAAATAAGACTTAATCCAAATAAATTAACCCATCCTGGCGTTACCAAGACATGTCTATAAGTAACATCTCAACATTGAACTGAGAGACCTTGTCTGGAGGAGGACAAGATGGAACCCTTCCTTCCTGAGAACAATTTTTATATTTAATCACCAAATTGTAAATTATCATTAATTTCTGTAATTATCATTAATTTTTGTATCAATTGACTAAGAGTATTAATTAAATATTTTGAATTTTCATTTTTCAAATAATTTAATAATGTGTGACGTTTGGGCAACATCGTTGTTACCATCATCAGAAAAAAAGAATAAATGGATAGATTTATTATTTTGTCTGATAATGGTAACAACGCTGTTGCCGTCACACATTATTAATTTATTTGGATTAAGTCTTATTTTCTTGTAGCTATAAACTATTATACAAATTTTGCTTTATCATTTAAGATAGATTATTAATCTGGATTGATAACGAAGTCAGTTTTAGAGATGGATAATACATACAAAAAATCTTTTTTTATATATATAGTAGTGTAGTATATATATATATATAGAGAGAGAGAGAGAGAGAGTGGCGAATCGACTTTAAATAGTTGAGAATTCGAATTTTCTCTTAATTTCAATTCTTCTTATCTTCCAATATTAAAGATGAGTCGGATATAAAGAGGTGTGTTGGAAATATCCCTTTCTATACACAGGCTGTAATGACCCCATTATACAACATAGGCAAATGTGTAATGTCTTATTAATCAACCAGGCGCTATATTAAAATATTTGTGCCTATATTAAAGAATAAAAAACAAACCAACAAACAAATTAGAACTTTGAATTAAATATTCACAAATTTACATGTATTAATCGACAGAGTTCATAAAATTTATATAGACAGAATGGCTGATGTAAGAGAGTTAAATGATTTAGATCAGGGAACAAACGATGTCTCACTTCTGTAAAGTTCGGACAGTCATAGATAAGGTGAAGAGCAGTTTGTTCAGTTTCTCCGCAGGAACAATTTGGTGTTTCTGATAAACCTCTTTTAAATGTAAGTATTTCTATATAGAACTGTATAAGTTTATAAACTTGGAATATACTTTAGGTCAGAAAGTTGTCCTATCACCTAACTTTATAAATAGATAAAATGTTTAACAAAACTAGAGCTCATATATTGACGTTCAGTTTACACGTGTATGTGTTGTGTGTTGTTCAATCTTAGAATTACATACAAACATTCAACTATATTGAACTCTTCGAATTAAAATAGCGAAATAAAACGATGATTGAAGAGGAGTATCTTATGCGGACTTTATTCGCAAGCTTTTCAGACCTCCTTCTACAGGTTTTACTATGTAGAAGGACGTCCGAAAGCTTGCGAATAAAGTTCGTATAAGACACTCTTCTTCAATCATCGTTATATTTTGTTATACAAACATTCATTTATTATAATAAGTCACTATTATATACACTGTATGTAGGTCTATAGGGACGTCTCCTTACTTACAATATGGATTTTGAATTACTTTACATTTATTATAAAGAAAATAAAGTCTCCAGGGCTAAGTTTCTTGTTCAAATTTTATTCTCTAGCTTTCTGACCTGTCAGTCCTTCCACAGGAGTATCACGATAACAAATTGATGGTATATATACTATTTTTATACAAAATAATTTTTTGCATATTTAATTTTATGAAGTTTTAATTTAACAAAAATAATAATAATATAGGGTTTCATGAATGGGAGTATTTTTAAATGGTTGCTCAACATTAGAGCTGGATAAAAGTAGGTACGCGAAAAGGTGTTGAGAATAAAATGCTATGCAATTTGAAGCATTAACATAAACTTTTTCTTGTTCTGTTTGAAAGAGGAATTTAATTATGGGTCTTTAGATGTAGAGAGACGTGTTCCTGAGCAACTTGTCACCCCTGTTTCGCACAAAAACCCACGCAAGAATAAAAAAAAAATCCAATGAAAATCTATTCATGGGATCGCTGATTGATTTGAGGCAACAACCGTTATAAAGACAGTGGCTCTTAGCTGTGATATGTTTGCAGGTATTTTACGAATTCGAAAGCGGCTGGTGCTGTGGTTGATTCATTTCTATGTTCATGTGTTTGAGGAATAAAAGATTGAAGTCGATAGTTTTTTTTTTTTCGCGCTTGAAGATGTTCCCTTTCTCTACACTTTAAATACACATTAAATATTGAACGCTTCACAGTTTTGCCTGTCATCCTTGCGCAAGGTCCATGCTAATCTTCTCTGTATCGTTCCCATTTTAGTATATGTACCGCCGAACAAGCGTGTACAATCTACAGTATAACGCTTCACAGTTTTGCGTGTCATTCTTGCGCAGGGACCATGCTAATCTTCTCTGTATCGTTCCCATTTTAGTATATGTACCGCCGAACAAGCGTGTACAATCTACAATAGAACGCTTCACGATTTTGCGTTCTTGCGCAAAGTCCATGCTAATCTTCTCTGTATCATTCCAATTTTGGTACCGCCGAACAAGCGTGTACTGACAACATAAAAGAAATCAATTTTATAATTAATCTTTTACCAGCACTAATATATAATCGTTAAAAACTATTTTATCCCGAATGAACGTTCTTTTAGAAATCTGTAAGGGAGAGTTGATTGGACTCGATTGTCCAATTATAAATCACCCTCTTAGCTTTTGTTGTGCAATGACGAAGTCAATAATAATTAAGGATTTGAAAGAAGCCCTGCTTTTGTGTGTTTCCTCTCCCTCTTTCTAAGATGTATTTTTTTCTATTTAAACTCTGAAAATAACTAGTAACCTAGTTTTTCAAAATATTAACTTTCACATTTTTTGTTATATATAAAAAAAAAAACTTGAAGTACCATTATTTAAGATCCAAACCTTTCCACAAGCGACATTCATTTCTTTGTACTTTTCAAAATTGACCAATTTTGAAAACTTTTAATTAACTTTCTTTCAGCTCTGTATGTCCACTAATCTGGGGGGGGGGGGGGGGGGTGATCAATTTTGTTTAGATATTTGCAGGTCACCTAGAAGTCTGAAATTTGGTACACTTGTTCCAACCTGAAGATAATTGCAAGTTGACAAATTTCAGACTTCTGGGTAATCGGGAATGGATTAATTTTCTTTCAAATTTTGTCATCAATTTTTAATATACAATACACTTGTACTTACAGAGCATCTAGAAATCTCTATGGCCAGCCTCCCAGACTCAAACTCAGCATGGAAATTACTAGTCAACTGGTTCAAATCAGCAATCAAAACAGGACGCGAGTAAAAGCGCTCAACACTAGTCCATACTAGTGAGCTGGACTCCCCGGGTAGTTGGTGCTCTGCACTCCCTCTTCTTCTTTCTTATCTCCACTCAATCATATTAGGGTATCAAACTTGAAACTTTTGGTGGTGTCTGCCGGGGAAGAGTAGAGCTCATCAATGGATGAGTCAATACAGTCAATAATGTGGAAGAATTCCATGTTTCTGTAGGTTGACGTTGAATAACCAACCCAAATACTCAGCAATACTACCGCCGCTTCTGATCAGAACGGCTGAGATGTAGACACAACTACAAACCTATTCTACATCCATTCTAGAGAATCATATTTTGGGTTATGAATATCTCTCTGTATATAAAATTTAGTGAACTTGTTATAACTTGATGACATTGCGAGGGTACAAAATTTCTAGGTGGCCGTGATGGTTAGAAATAGACTAGAGAATTGAATCTATATATTTTCTAGCAAACAAACAAAATAAATAAACGCAGCCATGGTCGTGTGAATAGACCTTTGGAAAGGTGGAAATGTAGCTTTTTCTGTGTGTAAATGTATCTTTCTAACAATAAAACCAATAAACTTTAAAGTAACATGCCGTTGGAAGTACACAACAATTAAATAATGTTTTTTTTATTGGTAATCTGACTCAGAATGGTGAGTTGTTACAATATACAACAACAACAGCTTCATTAGGACATTTCCGTCCTGTAAGGACTCGCCATACATCATTTTCATGGAGAAAAGGAAAAAAAAAAAAACATAAACAAAGGAGAGAATGGAAAATGAAAAGGAAATCAAAGTATTCAACATAACACACTATACAAATTAACTATGGAAGGAAATTGTTCTGTAATTTTAGTTCTTAGAGATTACCTTGTTCTCTAACTCTGAAAGTTAAACAATTCTAGCGCTACAATATACAATATGTTACAATATACAAGCTCATTGGAATACACATTATATTAATGTTGTTGAGAGAGAAAAGGTTGTCAATATTTAATAAAAAACAATGTCGATAATCTTGTAATAAGATCATTCCAAGATCATAAAATTCTCTTGGGCAAATCAGTGATTACAATTCAATAACCGATCAACCCCTATTTCTTTTCTTTTAAAGATGAATAAATAATTACAATTATTTTATTTCCAAAGCGCTATATCCCGCAAGGGATACTTGCGCCAAACAAGGAGAAAAGTTTATTTACATAAGTTATTTACATTATTCAACGCATGAAAACATTAGAGATCCAGATTTTGTAGAAAGTTCAGAATGTATTTACAAAATGTGAATTGAACTTTAAATATGATTAAATATGAACTAAGATTTTTTTATTTCAAATCTCACTCTCCAATGATTTATTTATGTTATATTCAATTCATTTATTTTTTAAATATATATATATTTTTTAATTTGACCAAAAACAAAAAGCTATTTTTAAATTATTTTTTTGTTCTGTTGTGTATATATAGATTTGTTTTTTCTTTTGGGTTGGTTATATGTGTTTTTTTTTTAATAAACTCATTTGCCAAAAATATATTATTATATAGTTAAATTTATATAAAATGGGGTACCTGGATCTGTAAAGAAAAAAAAAACATTTTTTTTTCAAAATATTTCGAGAGATTTCTCCCTCTTTATCAATTTATTGCACAGAAAATTGGTTTAAATAAAATAAGCATATTTGCCAATAATTGATATTTAATTCTTCTTCTTCTTTTTTTTTTTTTTTTTTGTAAGTAAAATTGGCATTCGACAATCTAAACATTACTTAATAATTTATTACTTTTTTTTATTCCCTCCCCCCGAATATAAGATGTATATAAAGGTGTGTGAGAAATTTTTTATCCTAATAGTAAATGTTTCTGTTCGAATAAATAAGCTTGAGGGATGAGTCTCTTTTAATTACATTTATTTCAAGCTTTCGGGCTCAACCGCCCTTCGACAGGACAAATTATATTCGCTACTAAAGTTTTCAAATCTAATCTATATAAACATTTGAGAGACGCCTGTGTCTCGAGTGTAATACGAGGCTTGCCGCGTGAGGGGATGAGATCTTTGAAAAAGATGGCCGTTTAGCCCATTGAATTATCGGAAATAAAAGATTATTTGTTGAATCGCAGAGTTCATGATACCGAGGGGGGTTTGGTGGCTGCAGGGAATATTACATTGTATATTTCAGGTAAATCAATTTTTCTATTGAGGCTATGGAATTTGCTTGATAGGATGGATTCTATGATTAGTCTTTGGTGTTTGTTTCTACCCTCTAGGAGATGGCACGCATATTTCCCACATGGTGACCTCTGAAGTAGAAGGTCATGAGCTGGAAAGAAGAGTGATAACAGTTATATAGCTAGTGATGATAATTGTCTATTGCCAAATCCCTAATAATACACGTTAGGTTCTAAATGATGATTGCTGGGGGGACAATTGGTCAGTTCTAGTGAAGAAATCATTTTAGGTGAATTCTGCACACGTTAAATGGTACCATACAGTAATTACTGGCTTTAAGTCGGCGAAATACTTTTACCTTTCACCTCAATGATCGAAAATCGATTATTGTACGCCTCCATTTATACATATGCTATATTGGATAACATAATCTCTTGATGGAAATTTTGCCGGGAGGAAATTGATCTAAAGAGACAAAGGTCGCCTCTCCCGTCAAAAGAGACGTCAAAACCAGACGCCATCTATTGACCGTCGCCGCAAACTAGCGGCCTCGGGTCGGTGACAAAGCCACAACACCAGCTTTGGCAAACTGAAAAGCGTCCACCTAGAGACCATGGTTTCGGGCTAATGGCCCTCGTCAGTCTAGGGCGGACTTTATTCCATGAGATCCACACGGGATCTAATGGTATCTTGACAATCTACCAAAGAGGTGTTTAGCTGGCAAAGTGGCTGGGCGAATTCTATGGCTAAAATAAAGATGGAAATTTAGATGGCGTCTGGTTTTGACGTCTATTTTGATGGGAGAGGCGACCTTTGTCTCTTAAAATCTCTTGAATCAATATGAAAATAAAGACATTAGGCTTTCAGGGAAAATTTTCTTTTTTTAAGTTTTACTTACAAATCTTTCTAGCTTTCGAGCAAGAGATATTTTCTCCTGTAGAAGGGCTTTCTTTCCCGAAAGCTAGATATATTTGTAAATAAAAAACTTTAAAAAGAAACTTTTCTCTAGAGACCTAATGTTTTTATTTACACATATGCTATAGTTGATGTTTACTGAATTATTATAGATATCAGTTTCAATACATCTCATATTGTTGCAACTTATTTGATTGGCATGATACAGTATTATTTTATCTTGAAATTTTTAAATTATTAATTTATTTATTGTAAAAATTAGTTATAATATATTTTAAATGATATTAATTTATTTCAACACACAAAACGCGATATCCCGGCTAGGGATAATTGCGTCGATTTACATTTATTTTAAACAGAAACAGTTATAAACATATTATACAAGAAAAAATAATCGAAATAAAAAGAGAAACAATAATATATATTAGGAACCTGGACTTTTCAGGTTTGAAAGATAATCATAAATATATATATCTACAAAAATAGTTAAACCTGATATTAAAAGTAATTTTCTTGTATGAATAATTCAAGACTTCCAGTTTCAACCACATCTTCGCGCGTGACACCTTTCATTGACACACGCGTGACATTAACTATTTTACATGGTGTTCGTCAATGATAAAATACTTCTTAAAATATGATCTCAAGGAATTCATCATTCTCTCTTATAGCTTTCTTCCCACATTTATCACATTCATGAAAATATATATGGGGGGGGGGGGGGGCGGTGGAGGGATGGTACAAACCGTTGGTTTTCGACCACTACGACCCGGGTTCGATTCCCGCATTGGACACTTTTTTCTGATTAAAAAAAAATGCTCCAATGTCCCCCCCTATTCTTGCAAAAGTCCAACCCCACCAGCGAGTGCAAGTAACCAAACGGGGCTCTGGCACATTTGTAAGTGCAAAGTCGAACTGCTTTTTACGTGTGTAGACATGTGATGCACTTACAGTAAAAGCAATCGCCTTCTACCCACGGGATAAGCAAAATATATATATATATATTTCTTCCGAATGTAATTTTGAATAGGCAAATTTATGATCACATTGTATTTTCTTTTCTATGTATTATTACAACCTTTTACAAATTATTTTTAAAACTCGTAAAATTCTGATATTTGAGTAGAGTATTCTAAAAAGTATCTCTCTCATTTTTATTTGTTCTATTGGCTGTAGCCAGAGAAGGAAGGTTTATCCCCACGGCAACAGGCGAAGTTTCAAATTTCATAGTATCGGCTGCAATGTCAGCTACATTTCCACCCGACATTTCAATGTCATATTACTCCTTTGATAATATCCAATAAATATACTATGATTTCCCATCATTATATATACACGTACACTTGTATATTTAAATAAAAAGTCATATATTGGATCAAAATATCATTTATTTTACCAATATTTCAGTTGGCTGAACGCCAACTTTTAACAAGGTATTATAACATTTTAAAGTGTGTAATCAACAAACTCAGCGCTACATAACGTCAACAGAATCTTCTGTTTCTGTTGATGTTATGTGGTGCTGAGTTTGTTGTTGACACACATTAATATGTTATAATACCTTGATAAAGGTTGGCGTTCAGCCAACTGAAATATTGGTAAAATAAATGATATTTTGATCCAATATATGACTTTTTATTTAAAGATTTATTTATGGATTGCTCTATTTTCAAAACTTTTATATTTATATTTGTGTAAAAAATAATAATAAATAAAATAATAAAAAATGTGAGGTGTTTGGTATTAAAATCAAAAAAGACATATTCTGACCACGTTTACATGAACTTTTAAATGACAAAATATCAGGGAACACGCTAAATCAATGTATAGTTCATTTCTGTTCCACTAGATGGCGCTCTGTCGTCTAAAGGTTCATGTGAATGTGGTCAGGATATGCCTTTTTTAATTTTAATATATATTTATTTATATTATTTAAAAATGTCTATTTTGGATCAAAAAGTTTTATTTCCGATATTTCGTGTGGCAACTCGCCAAACTTCTTCGGGGAACAAGATTGTTTTGAATAGCTCGCGTATCAATTCACGCGTATGTACAACTGCTATAAAATTTTTAAAATATCTAAAATCTACAATATGCATGTTTATAAATATAATTAATAATAAAAAAATGATATATAAAATATTAATATATAGAGAATAAATAAATATATACATTTAAAATAAAAGAATTGAAAATCAGTAATTTGTTATATATATATGTATAGTAGTGGGCTATATGGTTTTGAATTGTAAGTATAATTGAGGAATGTCTATTTATATGAAAAACAAAAAAGACATATCCTGACCGCTTACATGAGCATTTTATATGGTAGAGCGCCATCTAGTGGAACAGAAATGAACTAAACGTTGATTTAATTCGTTCCGTGATATTTGACCAACCCATTTTCTTGACAAATCAAGAAAAATGCGCCATCTATCGGAATAAATATCAATTAATCGTTGATTTTTAATTATTCCATAATTGGCCAAATACCGTTTTTTGATTAATCAAGAAAAGCTAACCACGTACGCGTTTCGGGCTGTTGGCCCTCGTCAGCGTGGTGCAAGCTGTACCTCAACGAACATAAAAGCTGGTCTTTGGGGCATCCTGAAAAACCATGAAACAGGTATTTAGGCCGGAAATGCCCGAGACGCCAATCAATGTAAAAAACAATACAAAAGTCAATTTGTACTTGGATCAGGTAGATAAATTAAGAAAAAATACATTTCCTGATCGTGCAACTCAAAGTTGCTGATGGCTTGCGCCATCTATCTAACTAATTAGTTGATATTTATTCCGATAGATGGCGCAAGCCATCAGCAACTTCCAGTTACACGATCAGGAAATGCCTTTTTTATTAATTTATCTACCTGATCCAAGTACAAATTGACTTTTGTACTATTTTTCAAATTAAGAAAAGTCAACCATGAACGCGTTTCGGGCTTTTGGCCCTCATCAGCGTGATGCAGGTTGTACCTCAACGACCTTAATTTTTCATATATATATTTTATTACAAGATAGACTTATACGCATCAACACCAATTTAATTATTAACTATTTATATAATATATTAGGCGTATAATTATTTTCAAATTATTATAAGTAATTTGAAGTGTGAATTTTTCGAACTCAGTTTTAAATGATTCTTTATATATAAAATATTCTATTTCTATTGCTCCTTTGTGCTGAAAATATTCAGAAAATTGAAAAATAAACTCAATTTTGTTAATGTTTAAACATGGGGGAACATTGAATCTATTGGAAACTAAGTTACTTTTTTATATAAACATTGTATCGGATAATAGTTTAACTTTACAGGCTTACACACGATGTCAGTGTTGCCGCACTGAGAAAGTCAATGCTTTAGAATGGCAGACGACTGGCGTGACGTCACGCCGCCATTTTGTCGTCACTCGACCGTCACAACCTTGGTGAGGAGGCTTCCTGGTCTGCTAGCGTCTGCTTAGAAATAAAGGTCGCTACACCAGCGGCAATTCCTTATTTTACAAGATTGTGTGGTATTTGATTAGCATGATTAAATGAGCCGAACCTTTTTGTACACCTTAATCCTTTCAAAAACTTTAAAGTTATTCTCATATATATATAAAAATATAGATAAACAATTAAGTGGTGGTGGTTTCTTGTCCATGGATCAGATCAGATCGGTCCATGCACCCTGATCACAATACCGGCCAACTGAGGTGGTGGTGGTGTCTTGTCCATGGGGCAGATCAGATCGGTCCATGCACCCTGATCACAATACCGGTCAACTGAGGTACCTTGTCCGTATGGATGTCCTCTTTAAACAAATAAGTATTAACACAAATAATGTCACAACCTCTCGATTTAATGTTAACTTATCCCAAGTACAAATGGTATAGCCTATGATAATCATAGTGGAAAGATAACGTCTGTTTTTGATTGCAAATACATCACATGTATACAAATGTAGAAAGAAGTACGACTTTTATACTTGAAAAATATCAGAGCACCGTTTGGGTATTTGTACTCACTGGTGGGGTTGAACTTGTGCAAGAATTGAGGATCATTGAAGCTTTAAATTTGGGGATTTGATTCTGTTGCCAACACTGGGATACCTATACACAGCGGATATAAATCAAATTTCCAAATCAACGCTTTCTCTTCCTTATTAAAACAACTAACTATTTAAAAATGTAGATGTGATTATGATGAGAGAGAGAGAGAGAGAGAAATGATAACAAAATATTTGACGCAGTTAATTTATTTATACTAATTGGTGATAAGAAGAAGTTATTTAACTGTGTCATGCGGATATCAAATACAAGAGGTTGAAAAGCTACGTTCAGGTACGCTCACATATTAAGAACAATGCATCTAGTTCATTACCACGGTACAAAATGTAATGGTTGTGATACGGAATGAACCATAGCACGTCAGATTTGGAAATTTTATAACAAAAAGAGAGATTTTTGAGATTTAAAAATATTTTATTGACCTCATACGCAAGTCAATGGTAGAATTATATAATAATTATAAAAAGAGGGATGAAATAAAAGAGTAAACTATATACAGTTATGTAAAGTCCAGGAGACAAAGTCCCAACGACAAAGAGTCCTCCTCCAGACAGTAAGTCACGTTCTCCCCTCATCTCAAGGCTCTGAAAGAACCTGTGTATGGATGACATGGCAGAAGCGAGGATGGCGAGGGCGTCGTCATCCAGCCCTTGACCGAAGAGCCAGCCCTGCAGGTCGGGTGGTTGCAGAGTTCCACTTTTTGTAAACGCATATGATCCACCCGTAACTTTATGTTGTATTCTATCCTGAAAATCAGCTCTGCCACTTTATTATCTTAAACAGCTTTTTGGTAAATTTGACCGATTGCATAATCCCTTTCGTTAGATGTTACGAACTCGAAGCTGCCCCTGTACTGATGAGGGCAAAATCACGATACCATACAGGTAAACCTTTTTGTCTGGATTTACTGAAAAATGGTTTTGTGGTTTATTATTTATCATCAGGGGGTCGGTGGAAGGATGGTCTAAACCGTTGGTTTTTGACCGCTACGACCCGGGTTCGATTCCCGCATTGGACACTTTTTTCTGATTAGAAAATAATGCTCTAATGGCCCACGATTCTTACAAAAGTCCAACCCCACCAGCGAGTGCAAGTAACCAAACGGGACTCTTGCATATTTGTAAGTGCAAAGTCGAACTGCTTTTCACATGTGTAGACATATGGTGTACTTACAGTAAAAGCAGTCGCCTACTTCTACTCACCATGATTATCATGGCATGTACCACATGTACTAGGGATAAGCAAAAAATATATATATTTATCATAAATATCATGTTTTGTACTGGGATGATAGACCAAATACATTGTTTTATTGGATTTTATAGAGCTATATATTAGAAGGACTATGTATCAGATAACCCATTACATTAGATGATAGCAAGTGATGCGAAGGATTTACATGGGTTAATCCGTCTTAAGGATTTTCTTATTTCCCTGAGTACAAAGCTGTCCGAAGAGCTAAGTCGAATAGAATATATGGAATATGTATAACAATGCAAACTTTGGGACTTTTTGAAGAACTAGAACCCATGGAAAGCCAAAATTATCATGACCCGATCAACGCACTTAAAAAAATATTCTAAAGTACAGTTAAACCTGTCTATAGCGCCCCCTCTAAATAGCGTCTCCCTCTCTATAGCGCCCGATTTTAAATACGTAGTACGATGCAATTTACATTAAAAGTGACCTGTCTATAGCACCCCCTCTCTATAGCACCCTATTTTGGTGAGTCCCAAGAGCGGGCGCTATAGACAGGTTTAACTGTATTAAGTTTCTTAACGTTTCCTATTTAGAAATAAGGGATAGTTACAATACTTTGTGTTTTAATATTTAATTAAATTACAACAAGTTTAACCATAATATATAAACAAAACAAACTTATGTAAAATTACAAAAAGAAAGAAAGTACAGTGTTGCCGACTACCTAACTATAAAGAAAAATCACAGAATAATTAAATATTTTACATAAATAAATACAAAGCATGTTACAAGTTTATTTTGAGTCTTTTGTCTAATTACGCATGGCGACGTTGAAGAGATAGTTTAGGTTTGAGTTAGAACTTCAGTCGGGATAAAAGAAGTACTTAATCTACGCCTTTATATCGCCTTAAAGACCAGAATTACAAGATGTGAGATTGATAAACTTCTTTAATAGAGAGGATGATAACAAAGTCTGTAAGTGTGGTCCCAAACGACGCCATTAGCAGCAGAGAACAAATTCTAGTCCAGAAGACAGACTGCGGGTGGGCGAAGACTTACTCATGTCTCCTCCACCTTCTTACTTAGTCACGGCTGACGTGAGATCATTTCACAACTCCCGCTGTCTCCATGGCAGGGATCTCTGAGCTGTCGTGGACTTATTTCAAACCTCCACAGTTACCACAGCAGTCTACACGACCATGTAGCTCTGTGCTGGCATCAACTTATTACAAAAAAACACAGTTACCATGGCTGGATTCACCACCGACTATTCATCTTTGCGCTGCCGTGAACTTATTTCAAACCTCTACAGTTACAACGGCAGTCTACACGACCATGTAGCTCTGTGCTGTTCTTAAAAAAAAAACACAGTTACCAGGGCATGATACACCGGCTGCTCATCTATGCTCTGTCCTTAACTTATTTCAAACCTCCACAGTTACAACGGCAGGCTACACGACCATGTAGCTCTGTGCTGTTCTTAAAAAAAAAAAAAACACAGTTACCAGGGCATGATACACCGGCTGCTCATCTATGCTCTGTCCTTAACTTATTTCAAACCTCCACAGTTACAACGGC
This sequence comes from Cordylochernes scorpioides, assembly GCA_030710605.1. Classification (NCBI taxonomy): domain Eukaryota; kingdom Metazoa; phylum Arthropoda; class Arachnida; order Pseudoscorpiones; family Chernetidae; genus Cordylochernes; species Cordylochernes scorpioides. Next base: position 66,237,950 of record CP092881.1, on the reverse strand, counting down.
AGGCTACACGACCATGTAGCTCTGTGCTGTTCTTAAAAAAAAAAAAAAAACACAGTTACCAGGGCATGATACACCGGCTGCTCATCTATGCTCTGTCCTTAACTTATTTCAAACCTCCACAGTTACAACGGCAGGCTACACGACCATGTAGCTCTGTGCTGTTCTTAAAAAAAAAAAAAAAAACACAGTTACCAGGGCATGATACACCGGCTGCCTATCTATGCTCTGTCCTTAACTTATTTCAAACCTCCACAGTTACAACGGCAGGCTACACGACCATGTAGCTCTGTGCTGTTCTTAAAAAAAAAAAAAAAACAGTTACCAGGGCATGATACACCGGCTGCCTATCTATGCTCTGTCCTTAACTTATTTCAAACCTCCACAGTTACAACGGCAGGCTACACGACCATGTAGCTCTGTGCTGTTCTTAAAAAAAAAAAAAAAACACAGTTACCAGGGCATGATACACCGGCTGCCTATCTATGCTCTGTCCTTAACTTATTTCAAACCTCCACAGTTACAACGGCAGGCTACACGACCATGTAGCTCTGTGCTGTTCTTAAAAAAAAAACACAGTTACCAGGGCATGATACACCGGCTGCTCATCTATGCTCTGTCCTTAACTTATTTCAAACCTCCACAGTTACAACGGCAGGCTACACGACCATGTAGCTCTGTGCTGTTCTTAAAAAAAAAAAAAAAACACAGTTACCAGGGCATGATACACCGGCTGCTCATCTATGCTCTGTCCTTAACTTATTTCAAACCTCCACAGTTACAACGGCAGGCTACACGACCATGTAGCTCTGTGCTGTTCTTAAAAAAAAAAAAAAAACACAGTTACCAGGGCATGATACACCGGCTGCTCATCTATGCTCTGTCCTTAACTTATTTCAAACCTCCACAGTTACAACGGCAGGCTACACGACCATGTAGCTCTGTGCTAGTATCAACTTATTCTTTAAAAAAACAGTTACCAGGGCTGGATACACCGGCTGCTCATCTTTGCTCTGTCCTTAACTTATTACAAACCTCTACAGTTACAACGGCAGGCTACACGGTCATGTAGCTCTATGCTAGTATCAACTTATTCTTTAAAAAAACACAGTTATCATGGCAGGATACACCGGCTATTCAATTATGCGCTGTCGTGGACTTATTTCAAACCTCCACAGTTACCACGGCAGGTTATACCGACAATTCATCTTTGTGTTGACCTACACTTATTTCAAACCCCCCAAAGTTCTACAGAAGGCTACACGGCCCGTGTAACTTAGTGCTGACATGAACTTATTTCAAACCTTTACAGTTACCACGGCAGTTTATATCGACAATTCAGCTTTGTGTTGGCCTACACTTATTTCAAAACCCCCTAAGTTCCACAGAAGGCTACACGGCCCGTGTAACTTAGTGCTGACATGAACTTATTTCAAAACCCCCTAAGTTCCACAGAAGGCTACACGGCCCGTGTAACTTAGTGCTGACATGAACTAAGTTCAAAACCCCCAAAGTTCCACAGAAGGCTACACGGCCCGTGTAACTTAGTGCTGACATGAACTTAGTTCAAAACCCCCAAAGTTCCACAGAAGGCTACACGGCCCGTGTAACTTAGTGCTGACATGAACTTAGTTCAAAACCCCCAAAGTTCCACAGAAGGCTATACGACCCGTGTAACTTAGTGCTGACATGAACTTATTTCCAAACCCCCAAAGTTCAACAGAAGGCTATACGGCCCGTGTAACTTAGTGTTGACATGAACTTATTTCCAAACCCCCAAAGTTCAACAGAAGGCTATACGGCCCGTGTAACTTAGTGCTGACATGAACTTATTTCAAAACCTACCAACACAGTTCTCAAGGCAGGCTACACGGACTATGCAAATTTTTTGATGCTATTACAAAGTTTAGAAATTCGAATATAACACATCTACCAATCTCAATTGTATACGGTATAACTTTTGGCATACCTATCTCATATGATAAAAATAGAATATTCTACAAAAAAATAGTGTTTTGTGTGCCGTGATTCGCCCCGGGATTGACCCGTGTGCATATCTACCCGAGTGATATATATTTAGATAAGATTTTTTTAAATAATTGTTTGTTATTAGCATTATATATTTGTTTGCATCAGCATAATTTAATCTAATCTTTGATAGAGGGCGCTGTTCGTGAGCTAAGTAGAATAATTTGAATATATAGTTTTAATAATTAATTTATATATATTTTTTAAATAGCGTATCGTCTTCCCCGTATTTTTTTACCTATGTATGGGAATTTTGGTTTGAATTAGTGAACTACTGCGAATTTGTATACCGGACATACAAACATACAAACATTGATTTATATATATATATATAGATATCTCTAAATTGTATTCCTGTTTTTATTTAAAGTCTTTGTTTTTTTATACTCACTCGCGCTATTTGTGTTTATATTTTACGCTTGTAACCACTCAGTTAGTGCCCAAATTGTTTCAAATTCTAAGCTAATTAAAGCCTTATATACCCTTAATTTATATATAATCTCACGGCTATATGGTAGCAAGCCATTGTAGAGTCGTGTAGACGCTACGAAAAAGAGAGACAGATCTTCAAGAGATTTATCTATTTGTTTTCTCTTTCTTTCTTCTCAAGATAGTAAATGCGATTAGGTTGAGTAGAGTGGAGCAGAGAAGTGTAGATCGTGGTAGAGTTGAGCAGTACTTGAGTAGTTCAGATCAGAGTGTTATATAGAATAAAACTGTGAAGATCGAATAGAGTTAGATTAGAACGAGTTGATCAGAGCAGAGATGGGAAGAGTAGAGTTATATGATGGTAGATCAGAGCATAGGGTAGGGAAGGGTAGATTTATATATTGGTAGGTCAGAGAATAGGGTAGGGAAGGGTAGATTTATATATTGGTAGGTTAGAGCATCAGGGTAGGGAAGGGTAGATTTATATATTGGTAGGTCAGAGCATAGGGTAGGGAAGGGTAGATTTATATATTGGTAGGTCAGAGCATAGGGTAGGGAAGGGTAGATTTATATATTGGTAGGTCAGAGCATAGGGTAGGGAAGGGTAGATTTATATATTGGTAGATTAGAGCATAGGGTAGGGAAGGGTAGATTTATATATTGGTAGGTTAGAGCATAGGGTAGGGAAGGGTAGATTTATATAATGGTAGGTCAGAGCAAAGAAGGAAAGAGTTGAGAAGATTGGAGTATGTACGAACCCCATCTCTCCACCGAAGGAAGCAATTTACCTCTACATCTACCGCTGCAATAGCTTCGGCTTATTGTTTGCATCATACCTGCTGGTGAAGCTAGATTTACCCACAACTTGGGTCGGAATATTTTAACTCAAATGCTTTTATCACTAAAACGTTTAAAAATTTATTACTTAAAATATTTTTGTTGTTTACACAGCATTGTTAAAAAGCGAGCACTTTCAGTGGAGGGATTGAACAGCGGGTAATTTCAAATGGGGGAATAGATTTAAACAACGGCAACTTTTAGAGGAAGGATTCGACTTAATCAACAGGTACTTTCAGAAGAGGGATTATAGATCAAGCAACTTCAGGGGAGGAATTCGAGTTAGTTCTATAATTAAAAAAAAAAAAAAACTGAATCAACCATCTGGAGTCTAAATTGTGAAAAGTGCTGACAGGGTTTAACACCTTTCTCTTTGCTTTCACCTCACTTCGATTTTAGTAAGGATTTTGATTAAAGAAATTTGTTAAAGAAAATACGAGTATGAAATTTCAAATACATATACAGTTAAAGCTGTCTATAGCGCCCCCTGTAAATAGCGCCTTCCTCTCTATAGCGCCTTTAAATAGGTAGTACGATGCGATATTTACATTAAAAGTGACCTGTCTATAGCAACCCCTCTCTATAGCATCCTATTTTGTTGAGTCCCAAGAGGGGGCGCTATAGACAGGTTTAACTGTACCGTGGTAGAAAGGCAACTTGTGTGTATTCTCTCCAACTCCTAAAATTTTGAATTTACGCCCATGCTGCAAATATACTCGTCCTTTGAGTATATATCTAAATTTCTATATAATTACAGATGCTATTTCTGTTAATTTCTATGAGTACAATCACCAATATTCATTCAAACATTGGTTTCTTTTTTGCTTAGTAACCTTATAAAATAGGTTCTGTCTGGATATTATTTGGACGAAACAGCTGTAAGGGTGTAACTTCAATTTCAGGCATGCCCAAATTTATATATAATTTTGTCGCAGCAATTATCGCAGAATATGTCGTTAATTATTCAAATGTAATCGTTAATTTACTACGAATTTACTTTCAACATAATCTTTTTATTATCTCGACGTTTCGACAAAAATCTTTTGTCCTCGTCAAGAGCGAACAAAAATTAAAACATAGATTTACAGGCCGAAGTATCTTTAATTTGAAGAACTATGAATGCCGGCCAGGCAGCCTCTATCTTTAAGATAATTTTATAAGTAGAGAGTGTTATAGATATTCTTTTATTTTTAGTGAAAGGCTTTTTTTATAACTATTTAGCTATTTGAGGCTACCTACAGTAGATGCCTCACATTTCGCAGTGCTTTCTAAAATTCTCAAACCGTTAAAAAGATGAGCAAAATGTCTATAATATATTTGAAAAAAAAAAAAAACAATTTTACAAAAAAAAAACTTTTTCCCTCAAATATCGAAGCGCGTGTAAATCATATCATTTCCTCAGGTACATTATTAACGTAGAATCTACATGGTAAAATAATCGTCTGGCAGTCAACGGTCAAAATGTTCCAATTGGGCCAGAATTGACTAGCATTCAGACGACTTCCGGGTCTTTGCCCCCTCGTTGATGGCGACCCCGTGTCGCCAGCTCACCTTGGGCGGGCCAGTCCCTAGTCAAATATTTTATTCAACCGATTCACTCGCTGATCTTCCATTGGTGATTATGCAGCGCCTCCTAACAATACATTAAAATATGCAATGATTATAGAAGAACGTAATTTCTATCTTTCTCCCCTGCATATCACAGACTTTAACCATATGCAGCTTTTTTTGGATTATCGATTTTTAGCGTCTTCCCGCGATATTACTGAAAATAAATATCCTTCTGTAATTTTGTCTAATTAGTTAGGGCAATGTTCTCAACTTGAATTATACTCTGCTACATACTTCAGTCTAAGTGCAATCTCCATTTGTGCACTATTTTTACCCCCTCTCTTCAATTACAGGATACTGCCAACTATATTTTTTAACAAACTTTCATCAATAAATAAATGAAAACACAAAAAGAAGGTGTTTTTCAGAGAGTTTTTAACTCTCTTTAAAAACACACATACACACACATAAATATAGACATAGAAGATTGGATTTTTGTATGAATTTACCAGAACTGGTATTATGGCTCTTTTTGCATCACCACTAGTAAAATATTTTTATTATGGTGATAAACACAATGCATTTTGCACTACTACAAAATTAAAGGAGACGTGCCTTTTCTAGTACATTCATATATTCAGATAAAATAGAAATATAAGAAATATATATCTATCTATATTAATAAAATGCAAATTTCATAAGTGTTGTTCGCTAAAAACTTTCGTTACAATGCATCAATTTCGACCAAATTTTAAACATTTATGTAAAACGAGATGGAGCAGGTTTTGCTTAACATCAAAATATTTTTCCTAACATTAACATGCGTAACTTCGCTGTTATCGATTAAATAAAAGAAATCAACAGAGTTAATTTTATTTAAATATAAATACAAAAAAATTCAACAGAGTTAATTTTTTTACATACTAGCTAATAATCTCAATCTAAAAAAATATTCAAAACAAGCAATTTTAAGATAACACCATATGTAAAACAGTCGGCCAAGAAAACAACAACGATATTACATCTTTCTCACATATTCACACACAATCTTGATTAATAATTAAAACTAATCTTTAACATTGTTTATTATACTTCATAATATATCATATTCGTTAGGCAAACTTTCACTCGGATAAAACCCGGGCGAAGCCGGGTACACATCCGCTAGTATATATAAAAATCAATGTTTGTATGTTTGTTTGTTTGTATGTCCGGTATACAAATTCGCAGTAGTTCACTAATTCAAACCAAAATTTCCATACATAGGTAAAAAAATACGGGGAAGACGATAGGCTATTTTAAAAAATATATAAATCAATTATTAAAACTATATACTAAAATTATTCTACTTAGCTCACGACCAGCGCCCTCTATCAAAGATTAGATTAAATTATGCTGATGCAAACAAATAGATAATGCTAATAACAAACAATTATTTAAAAAAATCTTATCTAAATATATATCTCCTTCGGGTAGATATGCACACGGGTCAATCCCGGGGCGAAGCCCGGGTCACCCGTCTAGTATCGGATAAATAAAAGATCTATGCACATATTATAGAAATGTGTATGAGAATCTTAAAGACCTATGACTTTTTTTTTCATCGATAAAGCTCCAGTAAAAGTAGGTAAAGGGAAGTGGATGCGGTTTAATATGAACTAAAGCTATAACTTGGGTTAGATCAAGTTTTATTTTCTTAACGTTTCATCAAACATCTTTTGCAGAACGACACCCGAAAATTATCCCGCATGTGTTTCTTTTGAACGAAAAATCGTAATTTATCTCAAAGAGAAGAAAAGTTACTCATCCGATTGAAGGATCGAGAATTCCTGCACTCCATATATAACAAGAATAATGTGGTCAGGATGGATATCATACTCGCGGTCTATTACGAAGAAGAAACGGAGCACCTCTTCGGGCTACTCACGCCTGAAGACAATATTCTTCTCGACAAATTCTTCGACATTATCATCAAACATGTTCCGAACATGGACTCCCCAAATGGCAGGGATCTGTCTAGATTCAAGGCGGCTTTAAGCTCCTGATCCGGACGTGCCCTCGGAGAAGGCTACGTCGATTGTAAATATCTCTCTTCATTCCTACCATTATTATTACCTTATAATTCCCTTTGAGTGTAAAGATTGACGAGATTTCAATAAAGTTGTTTAATTGTCAAAAAAAAAATACAATCATAAGCCGCATTATATTTTATTTAAAACATCTTTTATCTTTGTCAGGAGAAATAAAAGTAAAGCATTTGACAAGGCGTTGAAAAAATAAAACTTTATCTGGTCGAAGTGTGTAAGAAATATGAATGCTGGCCAGGCAACCTTTCTCTTTCAGATAAACCTATAACGATTCGTTTATTATTCAAATTTTAACTAGAATCAGATATTTTGGTTTATTTCCTGGTGTAATATAGTATAGTTCTCTACACGTGTGGCTCTATTATTGTAGAAAACAGAAGATGAAGGTTTCTCTGATTCATTGCCCAATGATACGTAATTTACTAATAAAACAAGGCTGTTCCAAAAGTTCGTAAACACTTGAAAAAAATTGATATACCAATAGTATTCGCCATAATATTATTCACCGTTATGTATAATGTCTTTGTATTATGTATAAAGTAATTGTATTATGTGCATTATTATGTATACGCCGTAATAATATTATTCGCCAAGTAATAAGAAAAACAACGTTTTGAGAAAAACACGAACTTTTAGGTTAACCTTATCAAAAAATTGATTTAATCAAACTTTGCTTAGAATTTAATTTTCCAGCTATAAAGACCAATTCTACAGACAAATTAAAGACCTACCGATGGGCAACCCTATTTCATCAGCTTTAGCAAATATTTTCATGAATCAAATTTATCAAATTGTTAAACAGAATCAAAACATATCAAAATAATGTTATGGAAAGATACATATATAACATTTTTGTATAACAGAATCAGAAATTTCAATCTTTACAAAATGTTTATATATTCTAAAACCATTTTTGAAGTTCACACACGAAATTGAAAAAAAAAAAAAAACAATTCATTGGTATTTTTAGATATTCAACACAAGGAAAAAAAATTAAAAACTAGTATTCAATGAAGATATTTATAGATTTACTATCTACACTGTAAACTACTTAAATTTCAATTCTTTCGGCCCATTCCATCATAGAATCTCAGTAGTAAACACTCTCTTTAAAAGATTAACAACACATTGTGTGCTCACTAAAAATTGATGAAAAAATAAAGAGAAATATAATTTTCAGAAACACAAAAAACAATGATTATTCAGATAAATTCATTGAAAAACATCTTTTCAAACCTAAATTTGTACAATCAAGCAACAGCCCTGATCAATCAAAAAGTTATTGCACTCTCCCTTAGAGCTACGGCTCTGAGAACGCATTGCTAGAGTCTTAAAGTGAAACAATATTATTGCTACATATCAATCTTCATTCAATTTGAAAAAAGTCCTATGCCATCCAGACACCAAACAAATCAGCAAATTATAAAACAAAAACAATGTAATATACAAAATACTATGTGATGATTGTCTAGCCAAATACACATAGGAGAAACAAGTAAGCCTCTAAAAGATCGATTGTAACTGTACCTTTTTATTGCTGATAAAATGCCATAGTATGTTAAAAAGATCTGAAAGCTCATATACATTTAAAGAGGGTTGAATCGTCAATGGAAAAAAAGAAGGTTTAAGAGTCAGGTTCACCTTGACGTAATAAAAATGGATCAAATGTCAAGGTAAATAGCCACTCGTTCAACTGACAAGAACTCAGAATCAACCTTGAAAGTCTGCAGGAAGGAAATACGCTCAAAACTTTAGGGAAATAACAAGTCACGAATTCGCGTTTGGATCCACCGTTGAACAATGCCCCATTTATAAAACCTGGTAGCGCACGGCCACGCATTGGATTTCTAGTCCCAAGGTATATGCTTCTATAACGATTGACTTCTTTAGCACATATGAGCTTGAATCACGAAATAATATTTTTTAAACTTTTTTTTTTCGTATTAAGAGTAGGAATAATAACAACCTATGTAGACAATTAATCAAAATTCTATACAAATCACTAAATGTATATTTATTATTTAGAATAGATAATCTTTTTTAATAATAACTCTGTTATAAAAGATTTTGGGTGTTTCATCCTTAAGTGTTCCCACCAGTGAATGCAAGTAATCAAACGAGGCTCTGGCATATTTCACCACGCCACCACGCACGTATATTTTCAAAAAAATTTGTTTTTCAAACTGAAATGATGTAATATATTTTTCTCTCAATATATAATACTTTTTTAAAAATATGTGTATAATAATGTAGAACGACATTTTCAAATGTCGTTCTACAATTATAAGCCGCATTATATATTGTAATATAATAATATGTATAAAAAAATTGTATTTATTATTAAGTTATTAAAGTGATAATCCTGTTGAAGGACTGACAAGTCCGAAAGCTTGAAAATAAAAAGTTGCACAAGAAACTTAACCCTGGACACTTCATTTATTTTATAATATTTTTAAGTGCAAAAGTCAAACTGCCTTTCATATGTAGACATGTGGTGCACTTACAGAAAAAGCACTTGCTAACTTCTATCTACCATGATTATCATGGCCTGTACCACGTGTACTAGGGATTTAAAAAAATCCTTAAGTGTGTTGGACTTCATCTTGAGAACCAAAGGTACTGTGGTACGATAGCTTAATTTTCTCCATTTTGATTTTTCAAACAAATGGATTATCAAGTTATGGTAGACCATAACTTGACTTTCCTCAGAAGCCAGTCGTGTCTGACCCAGCCGGCCCACGTCACCTTATTGTTTCAGCAGATGGTATCAGAGACCAGACTGAATGTGTCCTGTGTCAGGACCGCCTTGTAGGAAACCTCAGTACTATACCCCCTCTAGCATCTCTAATTGGATTCTTTATTACTCTTCATTCGGTATGAAGATTGCCACGTGGAAAATTAGGAAAGACAAACTTCAGCATGACACAGCAATTTATTTAAGACAAGAACAAACTTTTATTTTTTGCTTATCCCTAGTACACGTGGTACAGCTCATGATAATCATGGTGGGTAGTTAGCGACTGCTTTTACTGTAAGTGAATCACATATCTACACATGTGAAAAGCAGTTAGACTTTGCACTTACAAATATACCAGAGCCCCGTTTGTTTACTTGCACTCGCTGGTGAGGTTGGACTTTTGCAAGAATCCGGGGGCCATTGGAGTATTTTTTTTTTTTAATAAGAAAAAAAAAGTGCCCAATGCGGGAATCGAACCCGGGTCGTAGCGGTCGAAAACCAAACGGTTTAGACCACCCTTCCACCGACCCTCTGAACAAACTATTGAAAATACAAAAATATATTTTATAAATTAATAAATTATAAGTTTATTGCAAAATATGTAGAGCGGTGAATATATCTATCAATATTTTTTATATTGAATTGTTTTTAGGAATATGTTATACATATGTGTGTATGTTAGGTACTGGTTTAAAGAGAAACTTGTGATACATGTTCCATATTATTTCATACCAGTTTGAATTGGAATAAGTTTCGATAATGAACTACAGATCTATGATACAAGGTTAGCGTTAGAATCCATACCAGATCGCAAGGAAAGAACTACCTATATTTAATTATTAAACAATAATTCAAGAGCACATTCCCCCCGAAGAAGATGGAAGGAGTAGCCGAAACATCGGGGAAATAAAGAAAATTGAAGTGTTTGATGCAAATTACATTCGTTTTCAACAAATTGCCTTTCAAAACTGTAACTTCAAGTGTCGTTTTACAATCACAGGCCGTAGTGCATTATATTGTATTATAAGTTACTTTATGTATTATTTACGAACGAAAAAATACGTCCAGGGTAGCCTAGTGGACATGGCATCTGCCCGGTAAGCGGAACATTGTGTGTTCGATTGCCATCCCTGGACACTTTTATTTTTCTGTTCATCATTACTCTTCATAATTCACCCTTTCATACCTCATCCAAAAAGGTTAGAAATAGTCAATATTTCACCTTGAAATAAATTTTGATTTTTCATTGAAAAGAAACTCATGCGGTGTAACTTCAAGTGTCGTTTTACAATCACAAGCCGCAGTGCATTATATTATATTGTCTTTCAAGTTACCGCTCTACCAAGAGTTCTGGAAGAGTGTTTGCCTCCAAGTTGCCAGAGAGGAAGTAAGACCTACTTACACAAATTGGAAACTCCGAGGGGAGAGCTGAGTCACTGCCGTCACATCCTCCCGACACCTGGCTGAGCAACAATCAGCATACTTGGTCGGCGAGGCAATGGTTCGAACCCAGAATCAACACAATCACTCCAACAAATTCCTGATAACCAAGCCTCTCAGAAAAGGTCCGATCATCAAGATTGAACTAGCCATAATATAAATTAACATATGTTTCCAGCGTGGCGTGTAAGGACTGAAAATAAGTATATTTAAACCAAGTTGAAACAACAAGATACAACAAGAGAACTCAGCATTTGAACAAACATGTTCAACAGATATGCTACACGATGCATGGAGAATATTCGAGATAAACTGTGATATTACATCTAGATGGGATAATGAATATGTTACACTCACAGCGTGTACGGGCTACATGTAGGTTAGTATATTTGAGTGGGTCCAAACAACTAGATATCGCATCCAGAATAAGCGTGTGCAAGCTGCGTTAGTTTATTTGAGTGGGTCCAAACAACTACATCGCATTCAGAATAAACGCGTGTAAGCTACGTTAGTTTGAGTGGGTCCAATCCGTTCGTAACCAGGATCAATGTGTGCTAGATACGTTAGTCTATCTGAGCACGTCCGAACAACAAGATCGCACCCCGGATTAGCGTGTGCGAGATAGGTTAATCTATATAAGCACGTCCGAACAACAAGATCGTAGTCCGGATCAGCGTGTGCGGGCTACCAACTAGTCTAGAACAAAGAGGAAGTTAATGGGATTGTCTTAATGGCGAGTTTAATTGGAAGAGGCGTGTCCAGCCTACGTCCTATCAGGAAGGAGATTTGGTCCAGAGATAAATAAGAAGCTTATCTCTCTCAATACTCTTCATATGGGGGTTTGAAGACTTGTGCCAAGAGAAACATATAAATAAATAGTAATATTGGAAAAACAACCAAATACTTTTCAAAAGAGATTGCTAAAGTAAATTGTTAAGACTTTCAGTAATTCCACTTCTGGAAATTTCTCTTTTTCATAAAGTATCTACAAATAACTTCTTTATTACACATTTTGTGTCGTTTCTTTGCCAGAAGCGAACTCTTAGTAGAACGACGTGAGGGAGACCAGGGCTCTTGGGCCGTTAGGATATGTAGCAAGGAGAAGAATATCTTCTAAGGTGTTGCGTATCTACATATACCAGCTAGATATTATTCTTGTATTTTTTTAAAGAACAAGGATAAAAGTCCACCTAATGGTAATTCTTTAAAGAGAGAGATAGAGAGGCAATTTCATCCCAATTATGGGTATCCTCGTTGTACAGGGGCCAAATATTACTACTGTGGTGCATGTACTGCAGCTCAAATAGGTGAGTGACGATTCCCACAGCGAGGTCGGGCAGACCAACAAAATACGGCAAAAGGAAACTGTCGCGAGAATTCGACACAAAAGAATGCATACATATAAATTGGGACGTTTTAGAACTAATGCTAAACACATCTCTGGGAAAGGTTCAATTTCCTGGAAGTTGGCGGCTTCGCATGACAGGCCGCGGTGGAATATTCATGGTAACTGCCAGAAATATGGCTATCTCTAACTCCTTCGTGGTATCTCTCAGGAATATGGCTATCTCTAACTCCTTCGTGGTAGCTGTCAGGAATATGGCTATCTCTAACTCCTTCGTGGTAGCTGTCAGGAATATGGCGGTGATAACTCCTTCGTGGTAGCTGTCAGGAATATGGCGATGATAACTCCTTCGTGGTAGCTGTCAGGAATATGGCTATCTCTAACTCCTTCGTGGTAGCTGTCAGGAATATGGCGGTGATAACTCCTTCGTGGTAGCTGTCAGGAATATGGCTATCTCTAACTCCTTCGTGGTAGCTGTCAGGAATATGGCTATCTCTATCTCCTTCGTGGTAGCTGTCAGGAATATGGCTATCTCTATCTCCTTCGTGGTAGCTGTCAGGAATATGGCTATCTCTAACTCCTTCGTGGTAGCTGTCAGGAATATGGCTATCTCTATCTCCTTCGTGGTAGCTGTCAGGAATATGGCTATCTCTATCTCCTTCGTGGTAGCTGTCAGGAATATGGCTATCTCTAACTCCTTCGTGGTGCTGTCAGGAATATGGCGGTGATAACTCCTTCGTGGTAGCTGTCAGGAATATGGCTATCTCTAACTCTTTCGTGGTAGCTGTAAGGAATATGGCTATCTCTAACTCCTTCGTGGTAGCTGTCAGGAATATGGCGGTGATAACTCCTTCGTGGTAGCTGTCAGGAATATGGCTATCTCTAACTCCTTCGTGGTAGCTGTCAGGAATATGGCTATCTCTAACTCCTTCGTGGTAGCTGTCAGGAATATGGCGGTGATAACTCCTTCGTGGTAGCTGTCAGGAATATGGCTATCTCTAACTCCTTCGTGGTAGCTGTCAGGAATATGGCGGTGATAACTCCTTCGTGGTAGCTGTCAGGAATATGGCTATCTCTAACTCCTTCGTGGTAGCTGTCAGGAATATGGCGGTGATAACTCCTTCGTGGTAGCTGTCAGGAATATGGCTATCTCTAACTCCTTCGTGGTGCTGTCAGGAATATGGCGGTGATAACTCCTTCGTGGTAGCTGTCAGGAATATGGCTATCTCTAACTCCTTCGTGGTAGCTGTCAGGAATATGGCTATCTCTAACTCCTTCGTGGTAGCTGTCAGGAATATGGCGGTGATAACTCCTTCGTGGTGCTGTCAGGAATATGGCTATCTCTAACTCCTTCGTGGTAGCTGTCAGGAATATGGCTATCTCTAACTCCTTCGTGGTAGCTGTCAGGAATATGGCGGTGATAACTCCTTCGTGGTAGCTCTCAGGAATATGGCTATCTCTAACTCCTTCGTGGTAGCTGTCAGGAATATGGCTATCTCTAACTACTTCGTGGTAGCTGTCAGGAATATGGCTATCTCTAACTCCTTCGTGGTAGCTGTCAGGAATATGGCTATCTCTATCTACTTCGTGGTAGCTGTCAGGAATATGGCGGTGATAACTCCTTCGTGGTAGCTGTCAGGAATATGGCTATCTCTAACTCCTTCGTGGTAGCTGTCAGGAATATGGCTATCTCTAACTCCTTCGTGGTAGCTGTCAGGAATATGGCTATCTCTAACTCCTTTGTGGTAGCTGTCAGGAATATGGCTATCTCTATCTCCTTCGTGGTAGCTGTCAGTAATATGGCGGTGATAACTCCTTCGTGGTAGCTGTCAGGAATATGGCTATCTCTAACTCCTTCGTGGTAGCTGTCAGGAATATGGCGGTGATAACTCCTTCGTGGTAGCTGTCAGGAATATGGCGGTGATAACTCCTTCGTGGTAGCTGTCAGGAATATGGCTATCTCTAACTCCTTCGTGGTAGCTGTCAGGAATATGGCTATCTCTAACTCCTTCGTGGTAGCTGTCAGGAATATGGCTATCTCTATCTACTTCGTGGTAGCTGTCAGGAATATGGCGGTGATAACTCCTTCGTGGTAGCTGTCAGGAATATGGCTATCTCTAACTCCTTCGTGGTAGCTGTCAGGAATATGGCTATCTCTAACTCCTTCGTGGTAGCTGTCAGGAATATGGCTATCTCTAACTCCTTCGTGGTAGCTGTCAGGAATATGGCTATCTCTATCTCCTTCGTGGTAGCTGTCAGGAATATGGCGGTGATAACTCCTTCGTGGTAGCTGTCAGGAATATGGCTATCTCTAACTCCTTCGTGGTAGCTGTCAGGAATATGGCTATCTCTAACTCCTTCGTGGTAGCTGTCAGGAATATGGCTATCTCTAACTCCTTCGTGGTAGCTGTCAGGAATATGGCTATCTCTAACTCCTTCGTGGTATCTGTCAGGAATATGGCTATCTCTAACTCCTTCGTGGTATCTGTCAAGAATATTGTTATCTCTAACTCCTTCGTGATAGCTGTCAGGAATATGGCTATCTCTAACTCCTTCGTGGTAGCTGTCAGGAATATAGCTATCTCTAACTCCTTCGTGGTAGCTGTCAGGAATATGGCTATCTCTAACTCCTTCGTGGTAGCTGTCAGGAATATGGCTATCTCTAACTCCTTCGTGGTAGCTGTCAGGAATATGGCTATCTCTAACTCCTTCGTGGTAGCTGTCAGGAATATGGCTATCTCTAACTCCTTCGTGGTAGCTGTCGGGAATATGGCTATCTCTAACTCCTTCGTGGTAGCTGTCAGGAATATGGCGGTCTCTAACTCCTTCGTGGTAGCTGTCAGGAATATGGCGGTCTCTAACTCCTTCGTGGTAGTGTCGGGAATATGGCGGTGATAACTCCTTCGTGGTAGCTGTCAGGAATAAGGCTATCTCTAACTCCTTCGTGGTAGCTGTCGGGAATATGGCGGTGTTAACTCCTTCGTGGTAGCTGTCAGGAATATGGCGGTCTCTAACTCCTTCGTGATAGCTGTCAGGAATATGGCGGTGCTAACTCCTTCGTGGTAGCTGCCAGGAATATGGCTATCTCTAACTCCTTCGTGGTAGCTGTCAGCAATATGGCGGTGCTAACTCTTTCGTGGTAGCTGTCAGGAATATGGCTATCTCTAACTCCTTCGTGGTAGCTGTCGGGAATATGGCTATCTCTAACTCCTTCGTGGTAGCTGCCAGGAATATGGCTATCTCTAACTCCTTCGTGGTAGCTGCCAGGAATATGGCTATCTCTAACTCCTTCGTGGTAGCTGTCAGGAATATGGCTATCTCTAACTCCTTCGTGGTAGCTGTCGGGAATATGGCTATCTCTAACTCCTTCGTGGTAGCTGCCAGGAATATGGCTATCTCTAACTCCTTCGTGGTAGCTGTCAGCAATATGGCGGTGCTAACTCCTTCGTGGTAGCTGTCGGGAATATGGCTATCTCTAACTCCTTCGTGGTAGCTGTCGGGAATATGGCTATCTCTAACTCCTTCGTGGTAGCTGTCGGGAATATGGCGGTCTCTATCTCATTTCTGGTTGCTGTCAGGAATATGGCTATCTCTAACTCCTTCGTGGTAGCTGTCGGGAATATGGCGGTCTCTAACTCCTTCGTGGTAGCTGTCAGGAATATGGCGGTCTCTAACTCCTTCGTGGTAGCTGTCAGGAATATGGCGGTCTCTATCTCATTTCTGGTTGCTGTCAGGAATATGGCAGTAGGCATGGAAGTAGGCAGGAACAGGCTTAAACTACGTGGTAGCTGTCAGAAATACGGTGGGCTTTAACTCCTTCCTAGTATCTGTCAGAAGCTGACAGTAAAAATAAATGTCTCTTATAAACGTATACAGTGGAAAAGCCCCATTGAGCTGCGACAAATGTAGACAGCGGGCGTTGAGAAAGAAGTAGATTAGGCCACCGCCGGCCGCCCACATGTCTGACGGAGAAAGTCGGAGGAGAGGGTGTATTAAAGAGGTGGGATGGGGTTTCCTCACACTTTTAGACACTTCGCAATGTCAATAATCCCAAAATATATCAAAGAGCTGCAATAGATCAATGTTTCAATTGTCGAAATACAATAAACAAACAACCTTGTATATAAATAATTGTATTTGTTTGTAGAATTTTATTGACATTTAGACATCTAGAGAGTCTAAAATTTAATATAAGTTCAAGTATACCACCATTAACCTACATGATTTTTAAAAAGTATTTTGTTTTTCAATTTATCAATTAGCCTTTATTATGGGGAATGCAAGATGTTCATGGGGTCTTAAGGCACATCAAATACAATGCCATATCTTCATAGGTATCCGTTGAATGTATATGTTCAAATATTGCTGTTTGGTATTTAGAATAATCATTGCAGTAAGGGTAGTAGAAGGTTTTTTTATTTGTTAAAGAAATATACACGTGTATGACAAAATAGATTGAATTTCAAATAAATAGTAAGTTACGAAATGTTGTCTTCTGAAGTTGTTGTTGTCGTGTCCAATGAAGAGCCTCAGATGTCTCCATGCATCTCTATCACAGCAGCAGCAATTGGAAAATGGGTGCCGTTGCCACGTTAGTCACCTTGGAAACGAATCAGAATCTAGTCGAATATTCCAAGGGTCCAGGGGGGACCGCAGGGAAGTGTGGTCGGACTTTTCCCCTCCCCCCCTATAGTTGAAGTTGAAAACGTGGAATGCAGTCAAGTGTTGCAATGTATAAAAAAAAATATTATTTGAAGCAATGATATATATACATAACATTTTGAATATAGAGCAATCCATAATACATTTTTATTTTTAAAATAAGGCCTATTTTGGATTTTAATACGATTATTTATTAATCCGATATTTCGATGGATCAATATTCCATATTTTACGAGGTGTTTTACCGTGAAGCAAGCAGCAGGTCGCGTGCCCAAACGGGCCATGTCGCAACCGACAGAAGTGTTGTTGGCGGAATGCTATTCACCAGATGTGTGGTTGCTGAGATGTTGGCCAGATGTTTGTTGGTGGTAAGGTTACAGGATATTCGGCAGATGTGTTGATGATGGATTGAATAAATATTCTCCAGCTGTTTTATTGGTAGGTATGTGGCGGCGTGTTCGCCGGATAGGTTGGTTGTTGGTGTTCGCTAGCTGTGCATTGTGTAATTCTCCAGATGTGTTGGTGGTGAGGCGAGGGGTATAGTCTCTAGATGTGTTGATGGTGAGGTGAAGAGTATATTTCTCTAGATGTGTTGGTAGTTAGATGAAGGCTGAAAATCTCCAGATGTGTTGGTGGTGAAGCGAGGGGTATAGTCTCTAGATGTGTTGATGGTGAGGTGAAGTGCATAGTTCTCTAGATGTGTTGGTAGTTAGATGAAGGCTGAAAATCTCCAGATGTGTTGGTGGTGAAGCGAGGGGTATAGTCTCTAGATGTGTTGATGGTGAGGTGAAGAGTATATTTCTCTAGATGTGTTGGTAGTTAGATGAAGGCTGAAAATCTCCAGATGTGTTGGTGGTGAGGCGAGGGGTATAGTCTCTAGATGTGTTGATGGTGAGGTGAAGAGTATATTTCTCTAGATGTGTTGGTAGTTAGATGAAGGCTGAAAATCTCCAGATGTGTTGGTGGTGAAGCGAGGGGTATAGTCTCTAGATGTGTTGATGGTGAGGTGAAGAGTATAGTTCTCTAGATGTGTTTGTAGTTAGATGAAGGCTGAAAATCTCCAGATGTGTTGGTGGTGAAGCGAGGGGTATAGTCTCTGGATGTGTTGATGGTGAGGTGAAGAGTATAGTTCTGTAGATGTGTTTGTAGTTAGATGAAGGCTGAAAATCTCCAGATGTGTTGGTGGAAAGCTAAAAGGCGTAGTTAGTCAAATGTGTTGGTAGTTAGGTGAATGGTGTAGTTCGCCAGATTGGTTGTTAATGAGATTATGGATGTTATTCGCCAAATATGTTGGTGATGAGATTTTGGATGTAATTCTCCAGATATGTTAGTGGTGAGGTGAAGGGTGTAATTCGTCAGATGTGTTGGTAAAGGAGATTATGGATGTTGTCCACCAAATATGTTGGTAAAGGAGATTATGGATGTTGTCCACCAAATATGTTGGTAAAGGAGATTATGGATGTTGTCCACCAAATATGTTGATAAAGGAGATTATGGATGTTTTCCACCAAATATGTTGGTAAAGGAGATTATGGATGTTGTCCGCCAAATATGTTGGCAAAGGAGATTATGGATGTTGTCCGCCATGTTTGTGATTAGATGTTAGATGTAATTCGCCCGATGTGTTTGATGTTAAGGTGAAAGGTGTAGTTATCCAGATGTGTTGATGGTGAGGTGAAAAGTATAATTATCCAGATGTGTTGATGGTAAGGTGAAAGACGTAGTTCTCCAGATGTGTTGATGGTAAGGTGAAAGACGTAGTTCTCCAGATGTGTTGATGGTAAGGTGAAAGACGTAATTCTCTGGATATGTTGGTAGTTAGGTGAAAGGTATAGTTCGACGGACGCGTTAGTGTTAAGGTGATGGGTATAGTTCACTAGTTACAGGGATGTGACAGGAATCCAAATATGTTGATGGTGAGAGACTTCAAGGATTGCGGCCAGGGTGACGTGGGAAGGAGTGGGCGCCCGTCGCCTCCACAGACAGGAATCAATCCTACATACTTACAGGAAACGTTGCCGCCGGGTCAGAGCCTCAGTCAGGGTTCTGTTGACCTTTGAGGAGTTCTGGACACCTATCTATCGGCTAATGGTTCTCTCTCATTCCAGATATCTTCATGATAAGACAATCGACACGGAAGAATGCAGGAAGAGGATCCAGATATGGGGTTATGTATCTGTATAACTTTGTGTGCCCTCGTTGATATTGATTCTTACATGTAACAGCAGAACTAGATTAAGAATTTACTTGTTTGTTCCTTTTTAAATGAACTACGATGTTTTTCAGAAGCGATAAAGTCATTATAAGCTGATGCTATTTTTGAATCCAGAAAAATTTGATATATAACGCAAACTGTGCGTGGTTTTCTAACGTGAAATACATCTCTCTAAAATAATCTCAAATATCATCGTATATATGAATTGTTTACTATAAAATAAATATAAATTTATTTAAAAAAAAGAGAGAACATATTTTATGTTAAAGTAATTTATTGACCGATTTAGGTTTCCAATTATACATGTGGATTGAAAAATACGGAAGAACAAAATATTGAACAAAGAAGGAAATATAGGTATGTAATTTACCAGGTCTATTAGTATGAAACGCGAAAATTTTCAGTGAATTCAAAAGTTCACCAATTCCATACAACAAAATATTTTTTATTCAAAGTAACTGCCCTGATTAGCTATACACTCGGACCACTTTTCAGGCAATTTTCGAATTCCTTGTCTGAAAATTTCTATTCCTTTTGAGTCGAACCAGTCAACAAGTCATTTTCGGAGTATGTCTGAGTTCGAAAATTCCTGTTTTTTTAGGGCGTGCCCTAAAGATGTGAAAAGGTGGTAGTTCGACGGTGCTAAGTCTGGTGAGTACGACGGGTGGGGTAAGAGTTCCCAGGCCAAGTCTTTTATGGTGTTTTTGACCACCGTAGCGTTGTGGGCTGGAGCGTTGTCATGCTGCAGTATCAGGTTGTTGTGCTTTTCACGCCATTCCGGTCTTTTTTCATTCAACGCCTCTCTCAAACTGTGCATTTGTTGTTCGTAGCGACTAGTATTGACCATTTTGCCAGGTTTCAGGAGCTCGAAATATACTACGCCGGTCTGGTCCCACCATATGCAAAGTATTGCCTTTTTTCCGAAGCGATTGGGCCTAGGCGTCTGTTTTGGAAATTGGCCGGGCAGGCCCCACAACTTTTGGCGCGTAGGATTGCTGAAGTGGATCCATTTCTCATCAGAAGTTACGATTCGGTGCAAAAATGACTTCTTTTCATGCCTGGCGAGCAGCCCTTCGCAGGTTACCAGACGCCGTTATTGCTGCCTTTCGCTCAACTCGTGGGGGACCCATCTGGAAAGCTTTTGGGTCATTCCGAGGCTGTTTAAACGTAGAGAAACAGCACCTTGAGACACCTGGAGCTGCTTTGCGAGTTGCTCCTGCATTTGGGTTTTGTCCTCATCCAACAAAGCTTGCAGTTCAGCGTCCTCGAACTTTTGGGGCGGTTTTCCATGTGGTTCATTATCAAGTTCAAAATCGCCACTTTGGAATTTTTTAAACCACCTGTAACACTGCGATTTGCTCAGAGCGTGGTCGCTGTAAACTTCCTCGAGCATTCGGTGGGCTTCAGTGGCACTTTTCTTCCAGTTGAAGGCGAACATCAAAACTTCCCGCAAATGGGCACTTTATGGCTCGGAAATCGCCATTTTCCACGGGCTCCAGAAATTTTTCACGATTTGAATTTTTCGAAAACTGCACGCATGCTGATGCCACGTGAGTCAAAGAACAAAACGAATACAACAGCGCCACCGTCGGCTCAAATAAAGTTGCACAGCGGCCTCTGGCGCCCATTTTCGCGTTTCATACTAATAGACCTGGTAGTACTCTATCCTATATCTTTTTTTTTTATAGTTTTAGGAGCTTTCTATACCTTGGAGAGGGGAAGAAAAAATCACAAGATGCATATAAGTTCGTTCTTATGGTAGATCATAATGTGATAATAGAGTATAATATTTATATAATACAATATAATACGGCTATGATATTTCCTGGACACTTTTTTTTCCGTTAATCATTACTCTTCATCCTTTCATACTTCATCCCTAAGGATAGGAATAGTCGTTATTTCTCCCTAAAATAATTACAATTACCTTTTTTCGTTCTGTAAAAAAAATTTGCGGTAAAATTTGTTAAACGTCTTTCTAAAATATTTATATATATATATATACAAACACATTTAATAAAAAAGTTTTATCTTAAATTCATCACAGTTAAAAGATAGTTATTTAATTCCCGATTGGTTAAAACTGGGACAGAATTCATACTAAAGTTCTAGAATTTGTAAAACATACACTAAATAAAATGATAAATGGTTTCCTTTAACATTTCAAATATGTGTAAATAATATACAAGATATAAATAGTACACCCATACCTCGCTTTGCGTCGGGGTTACGTTACAAAAAAAAAAAAAAAAAAACACGACGCAAAGTGAAAATATGTGAAGGCGCAATCAAAAAAAAGGTGTTGCCATATTTTAGGGAAAAAAAATTAAAGACTCGAATCCAAAACAACGCAACTTCGAAAATCTAATGACGCACAGTGAAAATCAGTAAAAATTAAGCAGCGACGCAACTTCGAAAAAAAAAAAAAACGCAAAACGAAACGACGCAAAGCGAGGTATTGGTGTAGTTAAAGATTAGGATTCATTCCGTTATATACTCCTGTTAAAGGGTCTGCAATACTTGATAGCTTGAGAGATCATTTAAATGAAGCAATAAACTTCCCCTGTGTGTTGTTACATTTTAAAACTCTTTATTTAGACATTAACTACATAGCATTGCTTACATAGTAGTATTTAAAGAGACAAAGGTCGCCTCTCCCGTCAAAATAGACGTCAAAACTAGACGCCATCTATTGACCGTCACCGCAAACTAGCGGTCTCGGGTCGGTGACAAAGCCACAACACCAGCTTTGGCAAACTGAAAAGCGTCCACCTAGAGACCATGATTTCGGGCTAATGGCCCTCGTCAGCTTTTCAGTTTGCCAAAGCTGGTGTTGTGGCTTTGTCACCGACCCGAGACCGCTAGTTTGCGGGGACGGCCAATAGATGGCGTCTAGTTTTGACGTCTATTTTGACGGGAGAGGCGACCTTTGTCTCTTTAAATCAATATCCTCCCGGCAAAATTTCCATCTATAGTAGTATTTACACAATAAAATAACACAACGGCTATATACATATAGTAAAGTCAGTTTTACATGAGTCAAAGTTTCAGTTTAGCGAGTGAAGATGAATATAGAGATATTGAGAGAGTATATATTTACACCATTTATATATACATTAGACATGAGCCTCTAAAAGTGAGTCAAACTCCATGTTGTAGTCATAGTTAAAATCGATGCTTATCCAGAATTTGTACATTACATATTTGACGATGGTTAAAATGTGCCTCTTATCCCTTGTTACATGATCAAAAACGAATTTCCCTTGGTTGTTACAATTTGTCAAGAACAATAAAGAAGATTTAAAACATATCTAATCTAGAGTTCAGCCCTTCTGCCCCTACTTCCTGACTCCCTACCAGCCTGGAACTACCTGGTTACCTGGTTCACCTCAGCAATCTGCTCTCCCCCATGACTAGACTTCTAGACTGTATCTGTACAGCCCGGGTAGTTGGTGATTTATGCTCCAGGAACCCGGGTTACCTATATTTTCTCTAATCTATTAATGCAAACAGTTTAATCTGTCACTTCCTTCGTTTCAGTCCTTAGCTATGACGACGTCTTGCACCTTCATAGAGCTCTAGAGCAATAGAAAATTAGGAAGGAAAGAGCTCTGGTAAAAGGTTGCCTAATATATCTAGAAGGGCGGGATTTTCCTTATATCGCCGCCTTCAAATAAGCCCCTAAATACGAAATTGCTTTTGCAGAATTTCAAAATGACACCTACGGATTGTTCTACAGAGCCCGAGGGAATCTGCGTTCAATTTTAGCTATCAGGAATTGATGACATAATACTATCCTGAAATACTAAATATATTGAGACAAGATGGCTCTCACCATCTTACAGAGTAGAGTACGAATTAGCTGTATAGTTTATTCTCTAAACTATATTTGATCTAAACATTTTCTCGAGTTCAAGTTATCAACTACACACATAGAGATAATCGAGAATCGTCTATCCGCTGATACTTTGGAAGTTTTCAAGAATTTGACATTAGTAGAGAAAAGATAAGACGATAGTTGGCCATCAATGTTTACCTTTGTGATGTAGCTTCATCAAATTGGGTCAATGTCAAAGAGACGCTAAGAAAAAAGATGCCAATAATTCGAATAATTATAATAATTAGCATATTTCTCTCTATCTCTCAAATTGAATTAATTTGTACGCACATACCGAAAATATTTATTTAAAAAAATCGCTTTCATGATGATTATTGTTGTCGTGTCCAATGAAGAGCCTCAGATGTCTCCATACATCTCTATCACAGCAGTCGCAATGTCCACTATCTTCTGGTGTGTAAAGCTGCTGCTCTGGGTCCATGTCAATTTTCTGTTATTTTTATCGTGTCCAATGAAGAGCCTCAGATGTCTCCATGCATCTCTATCACAGCAGCCACAATGTCCACTATCTTGGGCGTGTAAAGCTGCTTCTCTGGGTCCATGTCATTTTTCTGCAAGGCTGCGGCCATTTATTCTCTAGCTTTCGGGCACGGACGCACTCCAACAGAAGAAAACCTGGTATCCTGTAGAAGGGAGTGCTTGCCCGAAAGCTAGAGAATAAAAATGTTTTGAAAAGATATTTTTTCCCTGGAGTCCTTATTAATTTTACTCAATATTGATACAAGGGATCATTTTATTGAATTATTGTTTTCAATATGTAAGCCCTGGTGATTTATGAAGAACTACTTAGAAAACAGCACCTCTATATATAATCCAGGTAATTAATGATATCTCAGCCACACCGACGGTAGATAGCAGCTTCCCGTCAACCCGCCATCCTATATAATAACCACTCGAGTACTTTCATAGACACTCTCTGTTAAAATAATCGTTATAGTATATTTCTCTATGCTTTTTAAGAATAATACACACACAGCTTTATTAAAACAACCAGTCTTATACAGATTCATCACAAGAAAGGAACCATAGATGGAATCCCTGTATATAATCCAGGCAGTTTAAAAACATATAAATATTTAATAAATGAAAGTTTTGAGCACGAATGTTTCTTTTATACATAAAAACTTCTACTATCCTTACTGCGATGTGAAAATATTGCAAGGCTTTGGATCATCACTGCTGAATTCCATCAACAATTTCGCCAATTTAATCTACCAGACCGCTTCTCTTAGAGCTCTAATACTATATTGGACGATTCTGCTTATATATACTACACTGAAGAGTAGAATAATAGAAATTGTATTTAAGCAAACTATCGACATAAGATTTTAGGACAGTAGAATTACATTTAAATATTTTCATCGAGCAATACTCTTCCAAAAACAAAAGCCCTTTTTGCTTCGAAAATCGCTCTTTAGCTTTTCAAATAGTCTCTAGACACCTTTTCATATAAATTTTTGACAACAAAGAAATAAAAAATGATGTATATCAGGATGAAGTTGCTTTTGTGGTATTGAGGAACAAACCTCAAGACATCTACTGATCGATTGCCCAGCATATCAAGATTATAGAATGAAGAATGAACTAGTTGTTTGTGAACTTATCGATTTGATTTCCGATAAAAAAATCATATTTAAAGTTCAATTCATTTTGTAATTACATTCTAAACTTTCTACAAAATCTGGATCTCTAATGTTTTCATGTGTTGAATAATGTAAATAACTTATGTAAATAAACTTTTCTCCTTGTTTGGCGCAAGTATTCCTTGCGGGATATAGCGCTTTGGAAATAAAATAATTGTAATTGTAATGAAGAAATGAATTCTTATATTAGATTCTCTATCTGACCTAGTGCCTGAAATACACACAGCAATGGACGCACCAAACAAATATTTAGTTGTTGTTTATAAGAGAGCCATGACGCAGTACAAATAGCGTGGTACAACAACATCACATGGAAAAAACAGCCCGAAACGCGTCCGGGGTTAGCTTTTCTTGATTAATCAAGAATGCGTATTTGGCCAATTCTGGAATAATTAAAAATCAACGGGATTAGTTAATATTTATTCTGATAGATGGCGCAAGTCATCAGCAACTTTCAGTTGCACGATAAGGAGATACCTTTTTCATAATTACATGGAAAGTTCCATTGAATTCCATGGGAATCAAATCCCAATGTTGAATAATATCAGTTAATTTATATTAGACAAATGACATCCTTTGATGAATTCATCATGTTTGCATGCTAACCAATAATTAAAACCTGTGTGTGTTAAAATATACACCTATCCCCCGATTTACACGGTAGATACGTTCCTGAGAAAAACGTGTAAATCGGGGAATAGGTGCACACAGAAATAAAAATAAAATGCATTGGCAGGTTAAAATATGTAGTCAGCACATAAGCTCGGGATTCCTCGTGAGATGTGTACACATCGCATGTGTTCAATCACAGTAGCATTTAGTATAGTGCGATAAAAACAACAAAAAAAACCTATTTGGAAAACCGTGTAAAAGCGAAAACGTGTAAAACAAGTACCGTGTAAATCGGGGGATAGGTGTATTTCGAAACTATTATAGACGATGGTAAAGATAGAGGTTGCATGGCCGGCATTCATATTTATAGGTAAAATAGACACTTCGGCCAGTTGGAGTTTTCTCAATTTCGAATTCGAAAAATCATGTGAGAACGCCCTTGCAATCTCAGAACAATTTTAACGCTTTGCCAAATGCTTTATTTTTATTTACTTCTCCTGACGAAGACAAAATATTTTTCGATACGTTGAGAAAATAAAAAAAAAACTCTAACTGGCTGAAGTGTCTATTTTTCATATGAATATTATAGACGCGTATGATTCTTTTAAAAATTAAACAATTTCTACTCCCCTTACTTCAATGGAAAATTTAATGAATTAAATATTAATTTTTGAAAGAATCATACGCGTCTATAATAGTTTCGAATTTTCATAATAGATGGCGCGCTAAAGCATCATAATATAAAATATATTTGAATATAAAAAACTACAATTTATATTCAACATGTATTTTGTATCAAGATAATTACTTTGCACACTATTTTGATGGGAAAGTATGTTATATCTTTTTAAAATGTATTTCTGAGGTTGTTCCCTTAGGTACAATTGCCACGAAGTTATCACAATCTCAAGACATATTTCTAATCAACACAAAAGTTAATATTCAAGCTAGAAATATTCCTTTCCTTGTTGTTGTGCTACCTTCAGGCTTGTACGTAGAAATTACACTCAATAAACTAGCTAGGAATAATTTTTAAAGCTATACATATATACCAACCAAATTTTAAAAGAAAAATTTCACGATCTTAAATATATGTTTAAATATTTTAAAACTTATTCCATCAACTATAGAAAAAAAAGGAAAATACTATCTTCTTGATCAAATTTTTTCTCCCCATTGAATATAACAAAATATTTTAAAAACTTAATGCTGTTGACGTTATGTGGCGCTGAGTTTGTTGTTGACACACTTTAAAATGTTATAACACCTTGATAAAGGTTGGCGTTTAGCCAACTGAAATATTGGTAAAATATATGATATTTTGATCCAATATATATGCCTTTTTAATTAAAAATTATACTATCTTCTATTAACTAATATGCAGAAGGACAAATGGTCTTTTGCTATCAAATGTGTTCAGCATTGCTGATTTTATAACGGAAAAATATGAAAATAATTCTTATACAAGACTAGATACGATAACAATAAGTAAAATGATTGAAAGCCAACAAGCTCCACCACAAATTATCACATCCACAGTTAATGGGTCAGTTAAAGAGAGCGTGGGAGGAGGCCCTCCCGCTCCAAGTAAAAGTTTAACGCTAGGAGTTCCAGTCGAGGTCAGAGCTAACTAGCAGATTGGGATCAAGTGGTGGTGGGAACAGAGGTGAAAGCAATACCTTATTAAACCATCTTGTTCTATAAACACCACGGTTATATATATTTCAACTTTATATATACAGTTAAACCTCTCTATAACGCCCCCTCTAAATAGCGTCTCCCTCTCTATAGCGCCCGATTTTATATACGTAGTACGATGCGATTTACATTAAAAGTGACTTGTCTATAGCACCCCATTCTCTATAGCACCCTATTTTGGTGAGTCCCAAGAGGGGGCACGGTCATGTATATTTCAACTTTAGATATATTTTCTTCCACGCACACACACCCCAATAAATAAATATTGGTATTAGCAATTAAAACTTCCTAAATAAATGCACTAAATCGTTTAAAAGTTTGAAAAACAAATACACTTAATTTTTAAATGGTGCTTCTTTTTGTATCCAAGTATACGGCCCTTCTAATGGCTTAAAGATTAGACATAATCTTCAGAACCGTAGATTTTCTACAGCTCGCCCTATATACTTGGCTTTATGGAAACAAACAAATAGTTTATCAACTAAGTCTATTTATGTTTTAACCAAAGGGGGTCGGTGGAAGGGTGGTCTAAACCGTTGGTTTTCGACCGCTACGACCCGGGATCAAACCCCGCATTGTGCACTTTTTTTCTAAAATAAAAAAATGCTCCAATGGCCCCCGATTCTTTCAAAAGTCAACCCCACCAGCGATTACAAGTAAGTAAACGGGGCTCTGGAATATTTGTGGGTGCAAAAGTTGAACTGATTTTCAGATGTGTAAACATGTGGTGCACTTACAGTAAAAGCAGTCGTCAACTTCTTCCCACCATGATTATCATGGCCTGTACCACGTGTACTGGAGATATACTAATAATTTTTAAAAAGGGTTCAACCATTAATCGCGTGTTTAGGATATTAATTTTTTATGTCTAATTTTGATTCTTGGTAGCATGGTTGTATCATATTAGAAGCATAGTTTGATTTGGTAAACATCTCTCACGTGTTATATCTATGACAGGGGTAAACTTGTCAGGAAAGGAACCAACCAATATAAACAACCGTACCCTATCGCACTGAAAATTCTAGAAATACTTACATAAAAGAGGTCTTTAAGAAACACCAAATTGTTCCTGCGGAGAAACTGAACAAACTGCTCTTCACTTTAACTACGACTGTCCGAACTTTACAGAAGTGAGACATCGATTATCCCTGATCTAAATGATTTAACTCTCTTACATCAGCCACTTTGTCTTTGTAAATTTTATGAACTCTGTCGATTAATATACATTTAAATTTGTAAATATTTAATTCTAAGTTCTAATTTTTTTTTCTCTGTCATAGACGCAAATATTTCAATATCGTGCCTGGTTAATTAATAAATAAATAAACTATTATTTTCGGTAATAAATAAACATATAGAAAGGTGAACACTAATTCTATAAATAGATATATACACACTCTTATTCCATATAGGTTTATATTAACCATATGCTCACCAGGAAAATCATATGTGAAAAAGATATAGATTCATTTTCTAGCTTTGCACACACATGTGGGAAGAATTTTTCAAAATAGCAAATTTTAATTCTGTGTAATAAATTGATAAAGAGGGAGCAATCTCTCGAAATTATTCGAGAATTTTTTTTTTCTTCACAGATCCAGGTACGCCCTTTTAAATAAACTAAATTTTAATTGTTTTATGAGCTGATATGGCTTATTATAATTTACAAGAAAATATTAGGGATTCAATAACAATAAACTTAATTCTATTGACGTTATGTGGTGCTGAGTTTGTTGTTAACACACATTAATATGTTATAATACCTTGATAAAGTTTGGCGTTCAGCCAACTGAAATATGCCTTTTTAATTAAAAATAAATGAATGTTTATATTCAAAGTATTTGACTGATGGACCTAATGATGTACCTAAACTCTACTGTAAGGTTGAGATGGGTCTCAGCTTCTGGTGTGAACTTAGCAGATGTGTATTGATAAGGATAATTGGCAATTGAATCTGGTCTTCTATCATCATAACTCATGGTTGAAACAAGCAAACCGAACGCAAACTACTCTTGCAAACACCTCAGGACTCAGCTAACCACCAAGGAGAGCTGAGGAAGACCATAACTTAGCCGATATAGAGTGATGATATAGGCTCTGGAGATTACGAAATCAACTCCGCTATATCAGACAGAGGTAGTTGAAAGTTCCCCTCCAACAACAGCCTCCTTACCCCGTTCCTTCTAGGTCAGGGTCCGTCAGGTTATGACCTCCCTGGCCTAGAGCCGACGGTGGCCCCTCTGGCGTTTGTTGGGCAGGTTGGACCTTCATCATAACAACAATTATCCAGACCTCTATATGTAGAGGACTACTATCTAACACACCTATATCTATATAGATATATAAATCACAATTCGTTTTTAATATCCTCTTTTTATATACGCTTCCTGAATAGTAATATCATTTTATTGGTGAACGAACATTATGGCCCATTGTATGTATTACATCCCAAACACGATGCGACGCCAGCTATCTCTGAAGCTTCTGGAATTTTATTTCAGAACTAAAATTTATTAAGATAAAAACAATTTTGAAATGATATAATTCAAAAACATTTTGAAATTAGTACATTCGTGGAATTTCATAGATAATTAGCCTTTTAGACACTATCCAAAGAGTCTACCATGTCAGGGTAACAAATGTAGACTTTACCACGCGTATATATATTTATATATATATAAATTACAATTTGTTTTTAATCAACTTTTTACATAAGCTTCTTTTGAATACTACTTCAGAGAAATAAAATATATTTAGATAAAACAATTTTAGAATGATATAATTAAAAAAAACATTTTGAAATTAGTACCGCCGTGAATTTTCATAGAAATTTAGCCTTTTAAACACTATACAAAAGGGCTACCATGTCAGGGAAACAAATAGACTCCTGTGTCCCGTCAATTTAGATACAAGTAAATCCCCCCCCCTCCCCTTTGGTTACATTTGCACTTAATTCATTGAATTCTGTGCTGAATATATAAGACCGTATATCAATGTATGGAAAAATTCGTTGTTTTGAATATCACTTATATATTATATATTAATCATTCACAAAATATTGTTTGTTATATTTTGAATGAATGTGCGACGCTAAAACTATGTAAAAAGTCCACATGACTGCAAAAACAATATGTAAAATAGGAATACGTAGAAGAATGTCAGGCTAAAGTAAGTAGAGAATCAAATAAGAAGAGGAATATGTATAACATCACCATTTCCATTCTTGAGTCGACGGAGTAATTCTAATTCTACACTTTCCTTGTTTAACGCGCTATATAAATGCGCAATTTCTACAAGCACATTATACAAATGTGCCACAACTTACATTAATTTAATTTTTTTTACGAAACCTCGAGTGGATTCTGTGGAATGTTGTTCTGCGACTAGATGATTGCAAGAGTCGACACTGGGGAACGATACAAGTAGTTGCCTTGTAGTCAAAATATAGAAGTCTTCTTATAAAAAATGTTTTTTTTTGTCACACAGTATTTATCCTTTTGTTCAAATATCCAAAAGTTTAGTGACCCTATTTTTGTTTTATAATGTTGTCCCAAATGTTCGTAAACCTATTATGATTATGATTTATAGTTTGCAAGTGTTTACGAACTTTTGAGACAACCTTAGTAATATTGATAAACTTAGAAAATTATACCAAAATTCTTATAGAAGAATGATTTAATCTCTGATTTTCTATATCAAGGGTGGCCAATCAGTAGATGAGCCAAGTTCCAGAATTACCAAGGTTGTTCCAAAAGTTTGTAAACACTTGCAAAAAATAAATCATAATATGTTTACGAACTTTTGAGACGACCTTATATTTCCCTAGAAAAAACACGTAAGCCAATCCTAAAACCCAGCGTGAATACTATTGCGTTCTCTCAATTCCATCTCTACTACATGGTCATGATGCATTTGGCAGGTTTTCTAATAAGGCTGGGGGGAATGGGACCTTAAAAATTTCAATCTATCGTCTCGAGGACCACGCCATTTCCTCAGCGGCGAAGTACGCGATCTACGTTTTCTTCGTAGATCGCGAAATACGTGGTGTCGCTGGAGACCCACTGGCGTTTCTTCACCAAACTCTGCAGCGCTGGCAGAGGCGCCATATTCATTGTACATAGTGTATATAATGCATATCTATAAAGATATAAAAATAGCCTATTGAAAAAAACTTGCCTATTCTCAGAGCAATTCTCTCTTTTTTTTTCTATTTTCCTACGATTAGCTTTGTTTTCTTCATCGTGTCCCAACATTGAAGGTTCAAGAGTGTTATTTAGACGGTCTACTTGGCTGGTTCTACTGTATCAGCCGTTCTATGAGTTTAGCTGATAGCTATTACAACTGTAGGCATCATACTTATAAAATTTCCACATGATCGCTATAGGAAATTTGAAAACTCTGTTTTGTAGGATGCATCTCTTGTATTTGCTACTTACTTTGAAATCTGATTATATTTATTAATAATAGCATATATTCTTCAAATTGAATGTAAATGCAATTTTGTATTGTAACCTATGTTCTTCTTTTATAGAGAATAATGAGATTTAGTGGGAGGATGGTCAAAACCATTGGTTTTTGACCTCTACGACCCGGGATCAAATCCCGCATTAGACACTTTTTTCTGACTTAAAAAAAAATGCTCCAATGACTCCCGATTCTTTCAAAAGTCCAACCCCACCAGCGAGTACAAGTAATCAAACGGGGCTCTGGCATATTTGTAAGTGTAAAGTCGAACTGCTTTTCACATGTGTATACATGTGGTGCACTTACAGTAAAATCATTCGCCTACTTCTACCCACCATGATTATCATGGTCTGTACCACATGTACTAGGGATAAGCTAAATAAAAGAAAGAGAATAATAAAATAATCGTAATCTCTCTCTCTTTTTCGTTTTTATCATCATTTTCATGTTTGTTGATTTCTCATAATCAGCACAGACTGTGTACTTTCCTGTATTGACAAGATGTCAATAAAAATATGTTAATTGTCATTGTCTCTCTCTCTCTTTCCAAAGTTTACTTCCGGAGAGTACATTCACTTAAATTCCATATTATATACACACATTTTTACAACCTATACCAAAACAAAGAAAAAAAACAGTTTTAACAAAGAAACTTTGGATATTTTAAACTAGTAATATGTTGTGTTGTGTGTTGTTGTGTGCGTTGTGTTTGTTGTTTGTGTTGTTGTGTGTGTTGTTGTTGTTGTTTTTGTTTTGTGTGTTGTTGTGTGTGTTGTTGTGTGTTGTGTTGTGTTTTGTGTTGTGTTTTGTGTTTGTTGTTGTGTGTTGTGTTTTGTGTTGTGTTTTGTGTTTGTTGTGTGTTTTGTTGTGTGTTGTTTGTGTGTTGTGTTTGTGTTTTTTGTGTTGTGTTGTTGTTGTGTTGTGTTTTTTGTTGTGTGTTGTGTTTTGTGTTGTGTTTTTGTTGTTGTGTGTGTTGTTTTATTTTCTTCTAGTTTTCATTATATGGAAACTTTTAGAAATAAATCTTTAAATTCATTTATATAAATATGATCATTAAGTGTCGTTATACAGTCTCTAATATGTATTTCTACAACGATAATGACATTTTTTACCTAACACAGATGTACTATTTATAGCGCTCTATTATAGGGACTTTCCTTATGGAAACGTTTTTGTACGCAGTCTGATCCTTGAGAGAATTTAATATATAAGGCTTAGCTTTTTCAAATTGAAACCTTTTTTGACCACTACGACCCGGGAACGAATCCCACATTGGGCATTTTTTCTAATTAAAAGAATGCTTAAATTTCCCCCGATTCTTGAAAAAGTCCAAACCTACCAGCGAGTGCAAGTAACCAAACGGAGCTCTGGTAGATTTGTAAGTGTAAAGTCAAACTGCTTTTCACATGTGTAGACATGTGGTGCACTTACAGTAAAAGCAGTCGCTAACTACCCACATGATTATCATGGCCTGTACCAAGTGTACTAGGGATAAGCAAAAAAAAAAAAAAAAGCTCTATTTGAAATACTTTCCTTATGTAAATGTTTTTGTACGCAGTCCGAGACAATATCCTTGAGAAAATTTAATATAAAGGACTTAGGTTTTTTTCAAATTAAAACTTATTTTTAAAGTGTCAAAAGAAGACCATTTTTTTAAAGGAGTTGTAATACTTTTTACGGAATGTTCCTACCATTCTAGGCCAAATTCTTCCCTCGTTCCAGCCGGTTATATACACGCCTCTCCAATCCGACTTTGTAGCCTGCTTAGAAGAAACAGATAATCCACGTACAAGCTTTGTCTTGTTTTAGCAATAAATATTTAGATTTAAATTATCCGAGTCCATTTTAAATCATATTTTTATTAACATATTTCCACGTTGAAAATTAGGGAAGACCAACTTGGATTGAGACAACAATTTATTTAAGGTAAGAACAAACTATGAGTGATAAACAAAAGATAAGCAAAAGAGGGAAGTGTACAGAGTATAGCCGAATATAAACATAAAAAATAATACTCTGCTAATAAAATAATAATACTTTGCGACAATATAGAACCTAAATTAAAAATACTTCAGCCAGTAGATCTTTTTTTAATATTTCGACGTTTCGACAAAATTATTTTGTCTTCGTCAGGAGCAAATAAAATTAAAACATTTGGGGGGCAAGGCGTTAAAAATTATTCTCTATATAAACCTTTAATAAAATCTTTAAATAATAGAATAATATTTAACGTCTTGCCCAATGCTTTATTTTTATTTGCTCCTGACGAGGACAATATTTTTTTTTGTTGAAACGTCGAGATAATAAAAAGATTTACTGATCGAAGTATCATCGATTTTAAGAATCATGAATACAGGCCAGGCACACACACACAGCCTCTATCTTTACGGTATAGAACTTAATATTTGTTTATTGTAGTGCTCTCTGTGAGCGCTGTAATGAAAGCGCTACTAAGGACTTATTTTTTGGTTTCTAGTTTTGTTACTGTGATTGACTTGGGGATTAAATATCAAGAAATGAATGTGAAGTTCTCATGGAGAAATTTATTTTAGGAATCGTCAAATTTTGGAAAGAATATTTCCTAGTTTTATTGAAATTTTCTGAAGTTTTTGTTTCTTCTGTGATTGCAATCTGTAGGGTTAAAATTTTATATAATATTTATATTCAAAAGTAAAATTATCATGACGGTTCGACTGTGAAATCAAGATTACAATTTATCAGGTCGATATCATTGGAGGTTCGGTAGAAGGATGGTCTAAACCGTTGGTTTTCGACCGCTAGGAACCGGGTTTGATTACTGCACTGGGTACTTTTTTCTGATAAAAATATATATATATGCTCCAGTGGCTCTCGATTCTTGTAAAAATCCAACCCCACCAGCGAATGCAGGTAACCAAACGGGCTCTGGCACATTTGTAAGTGCAAAGTTGAACTGCTTTTTACATGTGTAGACATGTGGTGCACATAGAGTAAAAGCAGTCGCCTACTTCCACCCACCATGATTATCACGGCCTGTACCACGTGTACTAGGGATAAGCAAAAAAAAAGGTCAATATCAAAATATTCTAGGTAAAGAGAGAGGCTGATGAAAATATTGAATTCAGGTTAATAGATGTACGAATATATAGCGACGGCAATTTGGGACGGTTCTTATGGCTAACGCCTAGAATTTGAAAAATGTCTCTAATATATTCTAAATTTTTGTGTACATTTGTACAAATTTATGTGACAAAATAGAAAAAAATGAATTATTATTATCATATATCTTGCACTTATAATGGCAAAAAAAATATTATTCAAAACGAAAAACCTTTGTTTTAGGGTTCAGAACATTTTTTTATATAAAATATAGTATATAAAGTGAGGTAAAATATATATGAAAAGGAACAGAATTTTTTATTATAAAATATGCTGTGGTACATGTCTATTACAAGGTTGCCCTCAAAATCTTTGACAAATTCTTCCCACATGTAAAGCTAGAAAAGAGATCTATATCTTTTTCACATATGATTTTCTTAATGATATATATTTATGATATATTTAATATAAAACTATATGGAATAAGAGTGTGTATATATCTATTCATAGAATTAGTGTTCACTTTCATATGTTTATTTGTTATAAAAAAAATATATATATTTTTTAATCAACCAGGCACGATATGAAATATTTGTGTCTAATACAGAGTAAACAAAACAACAAACAAATTAGAACTAATAATTAAATATTTACAAATTTACATGTACTAATCGACAGAGTTCATAAAATGTATATAGACAAAGTGTCTGATGTGAGAGAGTTAAATCATTTAGATCAGGGAACAATCGATGTCTCACTTCTGTAAAGTTCGGACAGTCGTAGATAAGGTGAAGAGCAGTTTGTTTAATAGGTTGTCCCAAAAGTCCGTAAAGACTTGCGAAAAATTGAAATACCAATATTATTCGCCGTTATGTACAGTAGACTCTCCTATAACGCGAGTTTTTACAACGCGATAAAAAAATTGCGACAAATTTATTTATACAACGCGAATTTTTGTATAACGCGTTATAAAATCAAATGCGGAAATTTCCTTATTGACAACTGTACAATACATTTGCATATAAAATAATATAACATTTAGTTTTGTTTTAGTATATAATTATTTTTCCTATATACATCATTTTATACAATACATTTTTTACATGATATTTGTCACTAACAATTTACCCTAACAAAATTCGCGTTATACAAGTTTTATTTCGTACAACGCGAATTCCTATAACGCGTTTTATACAACACGGAACACATTAATCGCGTTATAGGAAAGTTTACTGTATAATGTCTTTGTATTATGTATAAAGTAATTGTATTATGTATTATTATGTATTCGCCGTAATAATATTATTCGCCAAGTAATATGAAAAACGTTTTAAGAAAACCACGAACTTTTAGGACAACCTTATATTTATTTTGCTCAAATTATCTATTTCTCATTCGAATTTAATATTATCAATAACCATTTTGACTAGTTTTCTTTGGAATATGAATTCTACCTACAAATACCGATTGGATTTTTTTTACCTTTGACTCGAGATATCTGATTTGAACAATTGAAAAAAAAAAATCTAAATGGAATTTGGCACGTTGCTCCAAGAAAAAAATAGGACACAAGAGAAAAACTGCACTCTAAATTACTATTTTTAAAAAAGAAGGCGTTGTTACATGCCCATCTGGAGGAAACCAGGCCTTCAATGCCACAGGTACCGTTGGAAACGATTATGAGTACAATCTTTGGAATTCCTTTTAGAAACAAAATTAATTTAATGACCTCTTTAAGTCTCTAATCCGTTGTTTACGTGTATTTATTGAGAATAGCAGATCATTTAATTCATTACAGTAGAACCTCCCTGTAAAGGACAACACCTAATTGCAGAGCTGAAGTGTCCTTTAGAGAGAGATGTGCTCTTATCAGAGAGTTGCTCAATAGTAAAAATGGTAATTTTGCATATGAAAACTGTCCTTTATAGAGAGATGTCTTTTAGCGTGAGTGTCCTCTCATGGAGGTTCTACTGTATTCCGTATATTTTACCTCAGTTATGTAAATTGTGTATATATTCGGTATAGAATTTTCTAAATAAACTTTAGAGAGAGATGTGCTTTTACCAGAGAGTCACTAAATAGTAAAAATGATAATTTTGCAAATGAAAACTGTCCTTTAGCGTGAGTGTCCTCTCATGGAGGTTCTACTGTATTCCGTATATTTTACCTCAGTTATGTAAATTGTGTATATATTCGGTATATATAGAGAATTTTATTACTAAAGGGCAGCGTTAACATTATTGCTGTAGAAGAGCTCAAAGGTCCGAAAGGTTAAGTTAATTAAATTATTTTATAAGATGGTTTGGATGGTTTGTTTCTTCCAAATGATATGATCCTAGGATTATAGATTCTCAAAATAAATGGTAATTCATCGCATACAATGTTTGTAAATTAGAAAATATAGCTAATTTGATAAATTTCTCACCATTTATGTAATTATAAGGTGAAATATATTATTATCATCCCTAGTACATGTGATATAGGCAATAATAATCACGGTGGTTAGATGTTTTGGCAACTGTTTTTACTATAAATGCACCACATGTCTACACATGCGAAAAGCAGTTCGTATTTGCACTTACAAATATGCCAGAGCCCCGTTTAATTACTTGCATTTGATGATGGGGTTGGAAATTTGCAAGAATCAGGGGCGTTTGGAGCATTTTTTGTTTAATTGCAAGTGTTTACGAACTTTTGGGATAAGCTTATAATTCTGAAACTTGACCCACCTGTAGATTGGCCATTCTTCATATAGGATACATAAGATATTAAATCATTCTTCTATAAGATTTCTTTTATAATTTTACCAAGGTTACCATCCCGGGTCTTAGCGGTCGAAAACCAACAGTTTATATCACCCATCCTTCCATCCACCCCAAGGTGAGATATAAAAGTAAGGAGATGTGACTTCTGATACATAATGACCGTTTTTGTCGTGAAAAGAGATAATTAGACATTAGTCTCAAGGATTTTCAAAAATTCTTTTAAGTAAGCTCCATTAGAATGTCACTTCTTTTGTTCTAACGAGAGTTTAGTTCCTGTAGCTACTGAATCAGTCGGATGGACCCAAGGTTAGATTCTTTCTCGTCTAAGCTAGAATATCACAATACCTTTGTTTTCGGTAGATTTCGCTGGTTCTAGTAATTCACTTCTTCAAATTCTAGGTATTATTGGCGTGCTAGTCCTCGCCAAGAATGTAGCGGAGCCCTCAGGATCCAAACACTCTCCTTCCTGGCAAACTGATCTTACACACACTTTATTTTCTTTTTTTTTTTTGTCTCAGTTTACAGGTGTTACATTCGAGTCACCTTGTCGTGGCTATTTACACATGGCGAGTTAGTGGAGTAGAGGTTTCAATTATCATCGAAATAATTATATAACAAAGAAACACATTGTCAGTAAATTTATTTGTTACAAATTTCATCGATAGATGACAATTGAATTTGTAAATTTAATTTACTAATATATATTTTTATGAGAAACCATATTTGCGGAAGAGCTTTGTTCGATGCACTACCTTGAAATTATATGTATGTACCTCTAAAGACCTATAAGCTTATATCCATAGTTTATTAAACACCCCTAAGCTGCCCTCCATAGGAAATGTAAAGTATATCCCAATCCAATACAATAGTAGAAAGGTCTAGAGATTAATTTGGCGAAACCGCTGAGAGGGTCACTACCGATGAGCCAAGTCCTCTCATTCGTTAACTTATTGCAGTAAAGTCTGTAGAGATAATATTTGATGATATTGAAAAGAAACACATTGCCAGTAAATTTATTTGCTACAGATTTTATAATTTATATTATTCCAATATTTATGAATGTTTCTATTACATTTGTTCATATGGATTCTTGAAGATCAAAGTCAACGATGTGTACCACAAAGGAGCCACGTGAAGTAGGAAGAACGGTCTAAAGAAGATAAAATATTCCCGAGGCCGCCATACTCTGCTCATCTTTAATTGGAACTTTTTTATTCCCTCACGTATGCAACTTTTGGAACTTCTCCAGCCCACGGGATCCTACTGCAGCTCTATTTCCTAGGGTGCCTTCTTGAGAAATTCTTGAGATTTCTTAAGAAACATCTGGGGCCAAAACATTTTAGTCGCAGTGGTACAGCCTGTACCATGCTGACGAGGGCCAATAACTCAAAACACGTTCGAGGTTGACTTTTCTTGATTTGTCAAGAAAATGGGTTGGTCAAATATCAGGGAACAGTCTAACTCAATGTTTAGTTGATTTCTGTTCGACTTGATGGCGCTCTGCCATCTAAAAAGATCATGTGCTTGTGGTCCAGTTATGCTTTTTTTTTTATTTCAATACCAACACCTGACCTTTTTTATTATTTAATTATTTTTTTAAATTATTTTTCTCACACATATATCGGAATAATGAATATATTAATACAATATATTCTCTTATTTTAATATATATTTATTTGTGATATAGCATCTCAAAATTGGTTAAGTTTTTGAAGCTTTTGGAATTTAGGTTTCTTTAAAAAATAGTAATTCTTCACAAACATATAGATGGCAAAAGATGGATTTTCAGGCATTCACTAAATATTTCTGCTACTTTCATTCAATCTAAAAATATATCTTTTGCATTCTTGTGAAAAAATAACTTGTAAATGGATCCGGTAAAGGTACAAATTGATCATTAGATCTAGAACCAATTGATCATTTAAAATTTCAAAAGAAAATGTGGGGGTGAAGAAACAGATAGGTGTCTATCACGTAATATCTCCATTAGATTCTATTTGGGTCGCTGGATGGAATCCATGAATATAGAAACTTTGATTGAGTAGATACCGTAGGATGGCATTCATCTCACTCTGTCAAAGGTAGAAGAATCTGCGTGGAGCTTCTTTTATAAAATGATTAATTATAGCATTACCTTTGGGACTTGGATATTGGTGTAATAGGCAAAGTATCATTTATTGCTCACTGAGACTTGAGGTCGAAACTGTAACAAAGTATTTTAATTATTATAGTATATATATAGACTTGGATATTGGTGTAATAGACAAAGTATCATTTATTGCTCACTGAGACTTGAGGTCGAAACTGTAACAAAGTATTTTAATTATTATATTATAAATATATACTTGGATATTGGTGTAATAGACAAAGTATCATTTATTGCTCACTGAGACTTGAGGTCGAAACTGTAACAAAGTATTTTAATTATTATATTATATATATATACTTGGATATTGGTGTAATAGACAAAGTATCATTTATTGCTCACTGAGACTTGAGGTCGAAACTGTAACAAAGTATTTTAATTATTATAGTATATATATAGACTTGGATATTGGTGTAATAGACAAAGTATCATTTATTGCTCACTAAGACTTGAGGTCGAAACTGTACAACAAAGTATCTTGGAAATAATTTCCTAGTAACTTGTATATATATAAATTATATAAAATTTGAAAAAAAAAATCTTTCTTTTTAACTATAAATGTTCGATAAAAAGTTAACATGGTTCTGTCTTTGCTCTTTTTCTTATCCTAATACCTTCAATTATTCCTTTTCCCCCCCCCTATGTTCTGCTTACATGACGCGTAACTGCCGAAGCTACAGCGTGAACTTGTTATAACCCTATGTTGTTACTTAAAATAAAAAAAAACCTTTTTGATACCTTAAAAAAACTGTAACAAAGTATTTTAATTGTTATTATAGTGTATGAACTCCAGAAAGATATAAATTGTTATTATTTGTTGATTTTTAATAGCCTCTTACGTGTGTCAGATCTATTTATAGATTGCTCTATTTTCAAAAAAAAAAAAAACCGTGAATGCTCGATTCACATTGCATTCATCCATATTTCTAACTTTTTTACTAAAGAATAGGGAGGGCTTTAAAATAATACCGGGTTTGTTTCACAAGAATAATCCAATTAAATAAAAAATGCATTTAAGTAAACCTCAAAGTTTATGTCCATAGTTCATCTAAAATACCCATTCCAAGAATCTAGCATCAGTATCAGTATAAAAGTAAGATCGAAAAATGCAATATTACAGCGGTATGGTAGATTAAACTGGCGAAACCGATGGAAGGGTTCACCACTGATTAGCCAGGCCCTCCCATTAATTTATCCATTGCAGTAAAGGGAGTAGAAATTGTTTATTTTTAAAAAAGAATCATACGCGTCTATATTAGTTTTGAATTTTAAGACCTTAACGTATATCTATACTAACTTGCTCAATTTAATAAACTCTACTCAATGCTTTGGCCTCCTATTAAAACCGACGTATTTGCATTCCTTCAACCAGGATATGATACCATTTTATGATTGAGATTTTAAAGAAGAAGTACAATTTTGAGCCCTCATCATAAATCCCATTCAGCAGTTACTGAGAGGCTGGCTTTCCGAGAAAAGCTTCAGTGACGACCATCCTCACGAACACAAACATCGTGAGTAATCTAAAAATGGTTAAGTTCCCTTTCACCTTAGATATAATTGAAATTATTAAAAAAATATTTCATCATATTGCCACGTGGATGCCACGATACGACGCAAAGCCGCTCTTCACGCCGCAAGAAAAAGGACGCAAAGGTACTAGGGACAGAGTTCCAAGACTTCGATGGAATCCTTGGCAGAAGCACTTCACATCCATGTCAGTAACTACAATAATTGCAAGCTTTGAGTCACAGCTCTCATTGGGAAGGAGCTATGTTAGCCACAAGTATTTATTATTTTACACTAGTATTAACAGAGTATCATTTTTTATGTTTATATTTTGCTTCTCTGTAAACTTCCCTCATTATTTATCTTTTGTTTATCCTTCAATTTTTTTTCTTGCCTTAAATAAATTGCTGTCTCATCCTGAAGTTTGTCTTTCCTAATTTTTCACGAGGCAATATAGAGGAGTCTCGGCAATTGGGAAACTTCTTAAACTGTATATGATGAAATAGAATGATTCCTCTATGTATGCTGATTTTTTCTTTTAAAAGTTTCTGATCTGTTACCTCTAAAATAGGTTAGTTTTTTCCTAGCACTTGGCCGCGGTATCAATAAAAAAATTGCCTTAAAATAATT
Source organism: Cordylochernes scorpioides (assembly GCA_030710605.1). Classification (NCBI taxonomy): domain Eukaryota; kingdom Metazoa; phylum Arthropoda; class Arachnida; order Pseudoscorpiones; family Chernetidae; genus Cordylochernes; species Cordylochernes scorpioides. The sequence continues at coordinate 66,196,179 of CP092881.1, read as the reverse complement.
TTAAAAATCGTTCTCTTCACAAAACAATCAGTTTACTGTCCAAGAAGATGAATATCTCACAACGATCATTGATTTAAACGTTGGACATTTGGGAGGTGCTCTGTGGTCAGTTAGACTTCCTAAACAACTTCCCCGCCCATCTCCCTCCCACTAAGAAATTCCAAAAAAAGTTTCCGGGGAGGAATTCAATGACCGAGCTCTTCGATTTATTACCAGAACCCTCTCAGCGGGAATCTATTAATTGTGATTTATTAGGGAAGCTGCGGCTGTAGGAGGAAGCATGCTAGGCTTTCCTCCACCCGGCGGTACGACCGGCCCGAGGTCTTGGCATTCTCTACCGAATAACTCTTCACAAAAGAATCCCTAGAAAAATGAACACGATGGATGAGTCCTTTTTTCATGGATACCTTACCCTCAACCCAATACTGAAAGGTCTTTGCCATATCTGGACTTCTTATCTAGCTTCAACCAATATCAGCGGCAATGATAGACACAGACGGTAAAGAAGCATCTGAACATAGAAAGAGAAGTCATATTGTACAAAAATATTTAGTAGAGCTGATGACATATCATGACACTACTGGCCGTTACAGGATTTCTACAGCTACCTTAATTATTTAATTGTTTATCGATATATGATTTATTATCATTTAACCCATGATACTCTTTTTGATTTATTCTGTGTTAAATTTACATATATTATGTTTGCGGAAGATCGATTGTTCGAAGCCTATTATATATTTATAAATGTATGTAATTCTGCTGTCCTCAAACTTATGTTAATAGTTCATCTAAAATACCCATTCCAAGAGTCTATCATCAGTATCACTATAAAAGGAAATTCCAAAAATGCAATATAACAGGGGTATGGTAGATTAAACTGATTTTAACTGTAGGTATGATTGTGGTATGTCTATCTTCCTATTGATGCTATTTTTATCTTCTATAGACGCATAGCTCTCAAGTAATAATCTAATGTGTTTTTCAACAGCTCTTTATCCTTTCTATACCATCTAGAACAAACAATCTTAAAGACAATAGTGGCCAAGCACATGAAGGCTACCGATAGGATAGTCTAGGCTCTCTCTCTCTGTGATGGAGCTCCTCTATTCATTCAAATTGTACTCCAAAGTAGTGGAAATATATATTGTTATCTCTACCAAATAATACACTTCACTTGCCATTCACAGGCATTTCAACAATGAATGATAAAAACTATTCAGCCAATACATTTGCATAGTGAAGGACAATCAAACGATTTCCGGTTTACCTTCTAGACTTGTTCTGTTTCAGATCGTCTTTTCTGATATCATTCGGCGTTCTCTGGAGAAGAATTTGATCAAACCATAATTTCCAAGTTTATTCAATAAGTTTTTTCTAAAACTTTGAAGTCTTTAGAATGAGAAATTTATTGTCTAATTCTCAAATGCTATCTGAATTACGGAATTTGTCAACTTCACACGTATCTCTCATAATTGGAATAAAATAATTATCTACCATTTTTTTACATATCTTCTCAATTTTGAAAAGAGTTTTATGCCTTGATTAAACTTACTCAATGATATAACTTTCAGTTTTTTTCTTTTTTTTTTTGCTTATCCCTAGTACACGTGGTACAGGCCATGATAATCATGGTGGGTAGTTAGCGACTGCTTTTTACTGTAAGCGCACCACATGTCTATACATGTGAAAGCAGTTCGACTTTGCACTTACAAATGTGCCAGAGCCCCGTTTGGTTACTTGCACTCGCTGGTGGGGTTGGACTTTTGCAAGAATCGGGGGGCCATTGGAGCATTTTTTTTTTTTTTTAACAGAAAAAAGTGTCCAATGCGGGTTCGAACCCGGGTCGTAGTGGTCGTAAATCAAACGGTTTAACCAGCCTTCCACCGACCCCCCAGTTTTTTTTTCTGATTGTTTTATATTTCCACAAAATTTTTTTCTGATTGTTTTATATTTCCACAAAATAATTGTGCAAAAGGAATTCGATATTTAGACCAATTCTAACATGCTATGCAAATTTTCTTCGCAGAATTTTCGAAGATTGAATATATATACATATAGTGACAAAAGTTACATATACAAGTTATAACACAAAAAGCAAAATATTATGGCCTAAAGTAAATGTAACTTAATACACAGAAAAGCGTACACTCAAGAGTACAATAACAAAAACAAGAAGGAAGTAAATAAAAACTCACGATTTGTAAAATAAAAACAAAACAGTACTTATCTTTATTGTAGCGTTGGTAGGGATCGGACTCGGGTCACACCGGGATGCGAAGAGATTCTCAGACACGGAAAAATCACGTAAGAAAGCACTTTAAGCGTCTCCACACCAATTCTCCTCGCTTTGGGCCCCTCGCATTCCCTTAGTCCCCTCTTATATACAGACATGGCCACATTCGTCCAAGGAGAAGGCGTGAGAGATTGGTTCACTAACAAACGAAGACAACATTCTTCCTGCTAAAAACTGATCAGAAAAAAACTGAAAATATTTGACAATATAATTTGACAATAGAAAATTATTTATCGTAAAGATAGAGGCTGCCTGGCCGGCATTCATTTTATATGAAAAATAGACACTTCGGCCAGTTGTAGGTCTTTTATTTTCTCAACGTTTCGACAAAAACTTTTGTCTTCGTCAGGAGAAGTAAATAAAGCATTTGGCAAGGCGTTAAAATTTGTCCTGAGGTTGCAAAGGTGTTCTCATCACGTGATGAGAACACCTTTGCAACCTCAGGACAAATTTTAACGCCTTGCCAAATGCTTTATTTACTTCTCCTGACGAAGACAAAAGTTTTTTTTGTCGAAATGTTGAGAAAATAAAAAACTCCAACTGGCCGAAGTGTATATTTTTCATAGAAAATTATTTGCATAGCTCACAGAATGAAATGAGGGGTCGGCAGTTTACATATCTGTCCTTGAACTCTCCCATCAATAGAACCAACACTAGATCGTCCGCACCAGTGGCTGTTTACTCGCAGCGGCCTTCTCATTCATTCGAGGTGACGTAAGAACTCGTTCCACAAATTCCATCCATGATGTTGGCCTGGCTTTGTGCTTGTCCTACTTTCTTTTAAAAGGTTTCACTTTTGTTTCAAAGCTCTTAGGAAAGTTACAGTTTGAAAACACAAGCAAGGAATTTCATCTTATCTATATTAGTCTTTGGGTCAACGTTTTTTTTTAAATCTCTTTCTTTAATCGTTGCTTTAAAAGCTGCATAATCAATCTTATCCTTCCTTACGGATCGTTTTATTATCAAATAGATTTCTTTCTCTACTTTTCCTGAGTATACAATACAAAGTAACTGGAGGAATTGTCATTTCCCAACTAATTATTCAAATAGTTTAAGATGATATCGAACAAGTCTCTTTAAGCGCTTGTGGATTTTTACCTGTACACACCTGGTAGAACAATTCTCCCCTAATATAAAGGAATAAGATAAATAAATATATGTTTTGAATTTTTGAATCTTCATTCAGTGTCAGACTGACAATTTAGGAGGCCTATAGCATATCCTGACTATTAACATGAGCGTTTTTTAGATGGCAGAGAGAGAGAGAGCGCCATATAATTGAACATAAATCAACTAAACGTTGATTTAACCTGTTCTTTTGTATTTGAACAACCTATTTTCTAGATGAATCAATTCGTGGTTGACTTTTCATGATTTATCAAGAAAATGGGTTTGCTAAATATAAAGGAACAGGTTAAATCAACGTTTAGTTGATTTCTGTTCCACTAGATGGTGCTCTGTCATCTAAAAAAACTGCTCATGTTAATGGTCAGGATATGCTTAATTGATTTTACACAAGTAAACTTGTATATGCTTTACGTTTTAAGTTTTCTAATTTTAAAATCGGTTATTTATTGGTTGAATAAATCCTTCAATAAGAGGCAGAGGTCTCGAGAAGTATGATGTCAAGTCCCAGCAAAGATGTGCTGATGTCACGATGTCTCACAACATGGCGGGTGCAGGCAACACAGACATCGTGGAGGGAAATCTGAAGCTCATCCTGGGGCTGGTATGGTCGCTGATCCTACGCTACCAAATCGGCCGCTCGAGCTTCCCGCCCAAGAAGCTGATGTTGGCTTGGCTCCAGGCAGTTCTTCCTCCAGAACTCAACATCACCAACTTCACGACAGATTGGAACAGCGGCGTTGCTCTCAGGTGAGTAGACTGCACAGACATCATAGAACATACTCGAAGAATCATTAAGATAGAGGCTATCTGGCCGGCATTCATATTTCTTTAACAAAATAGACGCTTCAGCCATTTAAAGTTTTATTTTCTCATAAGGACAAATTTTTAACGCCTTGACAAATGCTTTATTTTTATTTCTCCTGACGAAGACAAAATTTTTGTTGAAACGTTGAGAAAATAACTGGCCGAAGTGTTTATTTTTAAAGAAACAGGTCATGCATGTTCAATTATATATTCTAAAAAGTTGGTTAATACTTGAGACCTCGATTCTGCAAAAGCTAGTAGTATGCATGACTTGTTACAAAATTTATTAGGTACGGCTCAAAAAGAGCAACCTAGTTCATAATATTTGCAACTGGGAGGGTTCACCACTGATGAGACAAGCCCTTCCAATATATTTTTTCATCGTAGTAAGAGCAGTAGAAGTTTGTATTATGTATAAATGAAACATTTGTGCTTTTAAATCCTTTCATTTCAAATGAATAATATGTGAAGGTTATTTACATATTGAACAAAATGTTAACGTAGGATTCAATCTTGGTTCATGGCTTTCGGGTATCAATGGTGTTACCCACTCGTCCACCAACTTTTTTAGCATGTATGAAGGAAATATATGTATCTATGTGAAAAATATAACTGTTGTAAATTATTCAATCTGATGATACAAATATGGAACAAACAATGCATCAGAGCAAAATGCACCGAGATCTGATATCCACATGCAATAGAATTCTTTACATGTTGTTAGCTTTCTCCACAGTGACAATGCGAATCCGGTATTCAGGCCAGGCCTGTGATGAGAAATAGGAAATCACGTTAACAACAATGGTTTCATGCCTCAGCAGCCTCGGAAATGGGGACGGAGAATGTACATGCCGGGAAACTGCATTGCGCGGCTTGTTTCAAAACACAGATCGAAAGAATGGCAATAAATTTTATACGCCGTTTTTTAGATATATTTCTCAGAGTTCAATTATCCAAGCGAGTTCATAGTGGATTCTGCAAAAGCTAGTAGTATGTATGACTTGTTCCAAAATTTATTAGGTACCACTCAAAAAGAGCAACCTAGTTTACGATATTTGCAACAATGAATAATATGTGAAGGTTATTTACATATTGAACAAAATGTTAACGTGGGATTCAATCCCGATTCATGACTGTCGGGAATCAATGGTGTTACCCACTCGTCCACCGACTTTTTTTAGTATGTATGAAGGAAATATATGTATCTATGTGAAAAATAGTACATAAGTGAAATTGTACTTGATTCAAGTGGATAAATTAAGAATAAATGAATCTCTTCTTTATGAAAATTTAGCTACACGATCAGAAGATGTCATTTTTCTTGATATATATGTATCTATGTTTTAAAAGGGTGTTTAAAAATAGAGAAGAATCAAAGTGCTATCAGAGCGTGGCGCGCTCACGGTTCAAAGCTTTTACAATCCTTAACTACCCTGGTTAGAATGACCTCTACGACGCTATAAATCATCAGGAAAAAGGAGAAAACACTCACAGCTTAATTAAGACCACTGGTCTTATATGCAGATTCACCACAGGAAGGAAGCATATATGGAGCTCCTATACTCCAGGCAGCACAGAACCCAAAAGCCTCAGGTCCGACACATGTCCAGTGGCCACAGAATCCATCGTGCATAGGTTAGCGCATCACTGAAAAGGCGAGTGTGGAATCAGCTGCGTTTTAGTCTTTGCTTTCCTCATCCAAATGGACCACGAAATTTGGCGATTCAAAAGGAGAAAACACTCTCGATATTGTTCAAAATAAATCACAGAATTATCTGAATTAAATAAAAATTTTAAATTTACGACAAATTCAAATGTTGATTAAACTCAAAATGTGACATTACAAGGCCTGAAACGAAATTATTTCACTTATCTTTTAAAAATAGGTTAAGTAAACATGACCTAAAACTGTCGAACCTTATATTACAAGTTAATATTTTGATGTTATTCAAACCTAGGAAACCCGTTCAAGAAGTGTTTTTTCACCGGTTCACCACCGATTCTTGACGCTCTTCTTTATTCTCGAATGTTTGCAAGCTTGTTTGAAGTACATTCCTAGCGGATAAAAACAGGACAGAAAAACATGGAATTTTTTTAATACGAATTTCTTTCTAAGGAGTGCTGTTTTATAAAATTTTCAAAATATACATTCAAAACTATATTCAATTTATAATGTGAATTCAATTTATATTACACAAAAGTATTTGGTAAATATACTGACAAACTAAACCCCTTTTTTCCTAAAAGTATTAAATTATCTATATAGATAATAGGCTAACAGAGTTTCCAGTTGTAAAGTTTGAAGCTATATCCTCCAAATATACTTAACTATAAATAGCCATATATATACCAAAATTTTCATTATTTTCTGCTTCCCATGATTGTTTTATTTTTATTTTCCAAATATTAATATATTTATTTATTTTTAATTTGTTCGATTTTGCAATCGTAGATTTTTTTGCCTTCAATGTTGTTTATCTTATCGTAGTATTTGTTATTTATTTTCATCGAATTGTTTATTTTTAAAATACGTTCTTTTGTCTTAATACTTTTTACTAATTTATAATATATATTGACATGTCCTTATTGTTTGCGGAAGAGCATTGCCCGATGCAAATATTTGAATGCAATTCTACCGTCCTAAAAGCTTATGTCCATAGTTTGCTTATATTTAATAATTAAATTCCATACAAACGCTTGATCTTAAATGAGATTGAATATTGATATGAGATAGAAAAACATATTTTTCAGCCATTATAAATTTTACTTTTTCAAAGTAACACCCATTATCCCAAACTTTCTGAAATACTTCGTTAATTTCAAAGATACAAACGCATTTCAAGGAAATATCTTTCTTTCAACTTATTTCAGCCTATTTTTAGCTACTATCTCCATAACATTTTAATTCAGATTTGATGATAAATACATGATTTATTTTTGTCTTAAGCCCAGTTCTTGCAGTCAGTTAGATTTTATTTCTAGAAACTAACTTAAAACAATGAGGTTTATGTAAGATCGAGCTTTGATCTGTATTGTCTTAGTCGTTTTGAAAACCTAATTTTATTAAATAATTGTTCTCATACTGTTTTATCTACACTTAATATACCTTTCTGCATTGTAAATCCATTTACACAAAGATTGTTGGTCCCAGAGGCTTCTTGAGAAACCAAGAAATGGGTATTTATGGCGCAAGCCATCAGCAACTTTCAGTTGCACGATATGGAGATGCCTTTTTTCATAATTATGCCCCTTATCCCAGTACAAATGTAATATTGTACTGGGATAAGGTGCATAAATTAAGAAAAAGGCATCTCCTTTCTTGATTAATCAAGAATGGGTATTTGGCCAATTCTGGAATAATTAAAAATCAACGAGAATAGTTAATATTTATTCCGATAGATGACGCAAGCCTTCAGCAACTTTCAGTTACACGATAAGGAGATGCCTTTTTCTTAATATATATGTGTGTAAAATAATAGATATAATATTACTGTTAATAAATATATAAACATTGAACAATAGATTTTTCATTATCTAAGGTGACGCTAGGATCCTCAAATATCTGCTGTGACGAGAAATGTTTGCGCAGCGCTCTGCTGGACTATTGTCGGCCCGGACTGATGTCCCACTGGAAAGTCCTGAAGCCTTCCAACAGGTAAGTTGATATCGCTGCGTATGGCTAACTTTGATGTTCGGTATACATAACATTATCGCATATGTTTTTGGGAATGGAATTATTCGACGCAATTTATTTTTAATATCTCGGACAAATATCTACAATCAGTTAACTGACGATGAAAAAGAATGGTGGTCTTCTTCTTCTTTCTTATCACCACTCAATCATATTACGGTATCAAGCTTGTAAAGTTGACAACCATCATGATTGGGTGACGTAGAATGCGTCTGCCTTTGTCATTAAGACTGGGAGCACTACTCAGTGGCAGGCCGACTTAGCTCCAAAAGAAATGGCCGCCTCTGACATGAGGAACAGACACCGTGTGCAGCCGCTCCTAACATGGAGTACAAACGCTGCTCATCCTGTATCCCAGGATTAGGAGCCTTTACAGGGTAATATCAGCCGGGCCAGCTGAACCCAGGTTTTTTAACGAGCTTTTTATTGCTCCCACTCCTCCTTTTTCATCCAGGCTTGGGACCGGCAAAGGCGGAGAATGGTGGTGAAACTAACCAGCGTTTTGACCACTTTAACTCATCAGATTGCTACAACTTTTTAACAAGGTACAAAACAAAATTTTATGTTAGCTCTTTTATTCAAAAGTCGACATTACAAAATCCGACGCGAACAATAAACAAAGAGCCTCTATTTTCCTACAATGAGATTTACGCATGCGCTATTACCGGTGTTGCCAGTTGCCATTTTTTGTTTAGACTTTATTTTAAAATAACTCTTTTTTTAATATATATTTGATTTTAGCTCTATTTCTCTCTCTCTCTTGATTTTTACAATTTGGGTTACGTTTTGATCGTATATCGTATACTCATTCTGATTCTGAAGTCTACACATAGAGGCTTATTCTTGGTGAGGGCGTTTGAAAAAACTATCAAAATTGGCTTCTTATATTGTTGAAATTACACAAATATTTTTTACTATCATTTCATAAATTTCGGAAAATTTTCCTTCTATATGTTAGAAAGAAAGATCATTGAAAAATCCCACCTTTAACGTTCAGAGGACGCTCCATGTAAACTTATGTTGTTGAAAATGTCAAAATTGTCAGAGGATCGCCTTGAGCGCAGGTTATTCAAAAAGCTAGAATAGTTAATTGATAACATGGTAGAATTTTAAAATGCATTTGACTCAAATGTGTATTAAGGAAAATTTAAATATCTCTAAAATAATTCATAGCGCGCTATATATAATAGTAAATTAAATTTAATTGCCATCTATCGTTAAATTTTCCAACAAATAAATTTACTGGCAATGCGCTTCTTTTAAATATCATCAAATATTGTCTCTACATACCTTACTGCAATGATATGAGTTATTGAATGAGAGGGCTTGGCTCATCAGTAGTGAACCCTCTCAGCGGTTTCACCAAATTAATCTCTAGACCGCTCTACTATTGTATTGGATTGGTTTGGAATATACTCTGCATTTTCTATGGAAGGCAGCTTAGGGGTGTTTAGTGAACTATGGACATAAGCTTATAGGTCTGTAGAGGAACATACATATAATTTCAAGGTATTGCATCGAGCAAAGCTCTTCCGCAAAATATGTTTTCATAACAAATATATATTAGTAAATTAAATTTAATTGCCATCTATCGTTAATTTTTTCAACAAATAAATTTACTGCCACGTGGAAAATTAGGGAAGACAAAAACTTCAGGAGGAGACAACAATTTATTTCAGGCAAGGACCAACTATGAATGGTAAACACGAGATAACGCACACGAGGGAAATTTACAGAGTGGCAAAATATAAACATAAAACTGACCACTCTGTTAATAAAATTAATAAATACTTTGTTACAATATACTTTTTTCACATACGGTTATATTTATTTTTAAAAATATTGTTGCGATTACGTTCTGGGGTGCCGCGAGGAAACATATAGACAGCAGGCAATAAAGGTTTCAGATAACACCCGTCCACTGGACATGTCGAGGAAAATACTAATATGATTATGAGGATGGTATTTATAATGTAAAACATAGGTGGCATCTATGTAAAATAGTGAATAAAGGGATCAAAGGAATAAATGCAAATCAAGTTAGGCAAATTGAAAATAAATGGATAAAATAGAATATGCTGCCAAGCTCTCTGTTTAACAATATTTAAAATATAATTGCAGAAAAATAATTTCATATTTGAAATGTCGAAAACTATATTGACAGAAGTTTGTGGAAAGAAGCCAACACACTGGGTTATGACGAAATAAAAAAAAACATATTTGGAATGATGACAGAAGTTTTCATATACATTTCAGAGAATAGCTTTTCAAAACAGTGTAAATTAATTTTTTCAACATTATATACAATATATCCGCATTTTTTTGTAGTAATTAACATCTTGGGAGGAACACATACATGAATAAATTCAGCAAATGCATAAGACGGTATATAATATTGTCACATGGAAAATTGGGAAAGACAAACTTCGGGATGACACAGAGAGAAAATAGAGGTAACCCGGGATCCTGGAGTGTAAATCACCAACTACCCGGGCTGTACAGCTTCAGTCTAGAAGTCTAGTTATGGGGAGGGCTGTGGTGAACCAGGTAGTTCCAGGCTGGCAGGGAGTCAGGAAGTAGGGACAGGGCTGAAGTCTTGTACTCAGGCAGTATACACAGTAATTTATTTAAGACAAATACAAACTATGAATGATAAAAAATATATATATAAGCAAAGGGGAAGTTTACAGAATAGCAAAATATAAAAAAAATGATACTCTGTTAATAAAATAAAAAATACTTTGCTACATTATTAATTTTAAAATAATTTTTACCGGAACAAAACATTTTCAGGTCAAAATTCGCAATTACAAACTTCGTATAAATTCCTGAAGTAGCATGAACTTTAGACTGTGTATCTGAATAATATAAAAATGTAATGCCATATTTGAAACTATTTTGAATTGGGGATTATTCAAATTGTTGCATAAACACGTAAAGTGAAATGTATTAACTTGGAAGCTTGTAATAAATATGATAACTTTTCACATTCATGATTCACACCAACGATAATTCACACCTTGTCTGGGAATAACTTGGAGAATTACGTTTCTGGGTGGTGTTAACACTTTGGACCGTTTTCTCAGCCAAGGAGAATAATTCTCTGTTGTTGTTGTCGTGCATATTTCGAGACATGACAATATTTGCATATTGGCTAATTTCCAATAAGTTTACGGCCACGAGACATGGGATCGAATACCTGGTAGTATTGTGTTTTACACACATTGAATACCGTCTTGTTATTTCAATGTCAGTTCATATTTCATACTTCCAAGGTACCAAAGCCCTGTTGTACTCACTGGTGAAGGTTAACTTGTGAAAGAAAGATATTCTATTGTTGTTGTCGTGTCCAATGAAGAGCCTCAGATGTCCCCATGCATCTCTATCATGGCAGTCGCAATGTCCTCTTTCTTGGATGTGTAGAGCTGCTGCTCTGGGTCCATGTCAATTTTCTGTTGTTGTTGTCGTGTACAATGAAGAGCCTCATATGTTCCCATGCATCTCTATCACAGCAGTTGCAATGTCCTCTATGTTATTCATTATAAAATGGATGCCGTTGCCATGTTAGTCACCTTGGACCAGAATTTGGTCAAATATTCCATGGTAACAGGGGGGACCGGTGTAGTCGGATTTCTCACAATTCTCTGTTTAAGGAAATAATAGAATTTCCCAAGTTTTTTAAATGGAGCTGTAGTTGAAAACTTCCTTACTTCCGACTAGTCAGGATTATATATGAAGAATAAATTTAACATCATAATCAGATACATTTAAGATTTGCAATGTTAGAAATAACTAAACAATATTTTAAAGTTTTGTTGTAACTTCTTTGTAGTGGTATCAATGCAATTTTGCCATATCGCTTTCTTCCTTTTTTTTGTAGTATATATATTTGAAATTATAATCATATACATTTGAGATTTGGAATGTTAGAAATCACTAAACTTTATTTTCAAGTTTTGTTGTAACTTCTTTGTAGTGGCATCAGTGCAATTTTGCCTTATCGTTTTCTTCCTTTGTAGTATATATATTTGACATTATAATCAAATACATTTGAGATTTGCAATGTTAGAAATCACTAAACATTATTTTTAAGTGAAAAAATAGCACAAATTTGACATTTTACTGGGATAAGGTGCATAAATTATGAAAAAAGGCATCTCCTTATCGTGCAACTGAAAGTTGCTGATGGCTTATCTATCGGAATAAATATCAACTATTCTCGTTGATTTTTAATTATTCAAAATTGACCAAATACCCATTCTTGATTAAGTTTTTTCTTGATTAATCAAGAATGGGTATTTGGCTAATTCTGGAATAATTAAAAATCAACGAAAATAGTTGATATTTATTCCGATAGATAGCGCAAGCCATCAGCAACTTTCAGTTGCACGATAAGGAGATGCCTTTTTTCATAATTATTTTTAAGGCTTTTTTGTAACTTCTTTGTAGTGGTGTCAGTGCAAGTTTGCCTTATAGTTTTCTTCCTACAGTCACAAGTTAAGAACTTGTATATCCTAACCACAAATACGATTAAAATAAGAATTCGAATATTAAGGTAATGACCAACAATGTTGATCATGAGAAAAATTAGCATTTTTTCTTAATTATGACGGGCAGACAGACCTATGGTAAGTCTGGTGAAGAACGACATGGCCCTAATTAACCTAGAACAGGTTCCATGCCATAAGATCCTATGAGACGACCCAATAAGCTTCCAAGTTGAGCGTGAAACTTGCAAAAATCAGTTGTAAGGAGGTTTTTATTAAGGTTATATTTAATGTGATCATTCTAGTTATGGGGGGTCGGTGGAAGGATGGTCTAAACCGTTGGTTTTGACCACTACGACCCGGGTTCGATTCCCGCATTGGGCACTTTTTTTCTGATAAAAAAAAAAAAAATGCTCCAATGGCATCCGATTCTTGCAAAAGTCCAACCCTACCAGCGAGGGCAAATAACCAAACGGGGCTCTGGCATATTTGTAAGTGCAAAGTCGAACTGCTTTTCACATCTGTAGACATGTGGTGCACTTATAGTAAAAACAGTCGCTAACTACCCACCATGATTATCATGGCCTGTACCACGTGTACTAACGATTAGCAAAAAAAAAAAAATAATAAATTCTAGTTATAATATTGCCACGTGGAAAATTAGGGAAGACAGACTTCAGTACACAAAGCTCTCTCTCTCTCTCCTCTCTTTCTTGAGGTAACCCGGATTCCTGGAGCCACGTACTAAAGGATGACACAGCAATTTATTTAAGGCAAGAACAAACTATGAATGATAAAGATAAACAACGAGGGAAGTTTACAGAGTAGCAAAATATAAACTTAAGAATGACACTCTGTTAATAAAATAATAAATACTTTGCTACAATATTGTAACTTAGAAAACTAGGAAAGACAAACTTCAGTATGACACAGCAATTTATTTAAGGCAAGAACAAACTATGAATGATAAACAAAAGCAATGAGAGAAGTTTACAGAGTAGCAAAATATAAACATAAAAAGATGATACTCTATTAATAAATAATAAATACTTTCCTACAATAAATGTAATGTAGAAAACTAGGAAATACAAATTTCAGTATGACACAGCAATTTATTTAAGGCAGGAACAAACTATGAATGATAAACAAAAGATAAGGAATGAGGGAAGGTTACAGAGTAGCGAAATATAAACATAAAAAATGATACTCTGTTAATACAAGTGTAAAATAATATATGCTTGGTAAAATAATAAATACTTCGCTACAATATAAACTTTAAAAAATGACACTCTGTTAATAAAATAAAAAATACTTTGTTACAATATTGTCACAAAGGAAATTAGGAAATTCAAACTTCAGAATGACGCGGCAATTTATACAATGTAAAACCAAATTAAAACTAATAAAATAGCAGAGAAGCAAATAGAAAATGTTTTCAGTGTATCAAAATACAAATAAATAAATTAAAAATCTCTTCATAGAATAATTAATAATCTGCTACAATATCTTCTAATTTAAAAATTGGAGCAAAAGGTTGTAGATATAAACTGCTGTTTTAAAAGTTTAAAAATCAAAATTATAACGAGGTCTCTTGTCTGTAACATTCATAGTTACACGTGTCCAGACTAAAATACTGTGTTTTTGATAACTATACAAACTTCTATTAAGAAGGGGTTCGGTGGAAGGATGGTCTAAACCATTGGTTTTCGAACGCTACGACTCGGGTTCGATTCCAGCAATGGGCTTTTTTTTTTTTTTTCGATTAAAAAAAAAGCTCCAATGGCCCCCGATTCTTGCAAAAATCCAACCCCACCAGCGAGTGCAAGTAACTAAACGGGGCTTTGGCACATTTATAAGTGCAAAGTCGAACTGCTTTTCATATGTGTAGACATGTGGTGCACTTACAGTAAAAGTGATATTTACATAACTCTGAATAACAACTATTTGACATGACTTAATTTTACAATTGAATACAAATTAGAAGAAAACTAAAAGTTCTATTGTAGACAAATTAGAAGAAAGATTAAAAACTATGAATCTAGATTCTGTATTAAATCTTTCTCCATTTTTACCCCTTTGTATATTTCCCACTTTCATGGGTTTCTCCGTCTTGTAACCCCAAGGAGAATCCTCTGTAAGACCTGTGTGTCTTAATAAAGGTTTTTGTGTGTGTGATTCTGTATTAAGCTATTATAAATATCTGGATTTCTAAATGTCTGTTGATGCTATTGTATTTAATGGAGACTAAGGCTTCAAGAACTCCTGTACTTACTATTAAAATTTGAATAAAAGGTTTGGGGATCTGACAAGTTGAAACTGTGTCCTGTGCTGCTGTCTATGTGATGTATTAAAAGGATTTTTTTGGTCCTCATTTCTTATGTTTCTGTGATGTTCATCAATCTTATCTTTAACCTGTCTGCCGGTCTCACCAATGTACAAACCATCACACTGGAAACACTTTATGGAGTATACGGAACGACTATTATAAAATGGAGAATTGGGGATGCTGCTTTTGTTAATGGGGTTGCTTAATATTGTTTTTATGTTTGGGGTGTTTTCTTAAAAGTTCTGATACCAAATTTTCTTAAATACCTGGCAAAGTGAACACTGTTAGAAGAATATGGTATCACACATGTGGATATAAAAATATGGCTGTTGCAATTTGTGGTTGGATTACAGAAATGCCTCAAAATGAAATATTTTGGGTACCCAGCTAAGGTAAGGTTATTTATAATGTTCTGGGTTTCTGTAATTTTTGATATTTGCGTGGAGCAATGTGTGAAGATCCATTTTGGATAGCGTTTTAACGGTATTAATTTTATGACTTAAGGGACAGTATGATGAGAGATGTATGTAGTTTTGGTGAAAAGAGGGTTTATAATAAACATAAGTATAATGTTTATGATCGAGCCTAGTAATGAGTAAAATAGGACATACAACAATTGTCCTGGTGTGAAACTAACACCTTCTACATATTCTCATGCCCAGCAATGATCGCAGCTTTTAAGAAAATTGATATGGACCCAGAAAGCAACTTTACACACCCAAGATAGAGAACATTGCGACTGCTGTGATATAGATGCATAGAGACATCTGAGGCTCTCCATTGGACACAACAACAACAATTCGCATATTTAGAATATTATTTTATGCTATTTTTTATGAGTTATTGTAAGAATAGAGAGATATTTAGAGAGAGTACGCGGACACATAGGCTCTGTAATATTTTACAAATATACATTATACTGACTAAACAAAGGATATTGCTGGAATCTTTATTTGATTCGTACATATATAAAAAGTGAAATACAGTTAAACCTGTCTATAGCGCCCCTACTTGGGACTCACCAAAATAGGGTGCTATACAGAGGGGGTGCTATAGACAGGTCACTTTTAATGTAAATCGCATCGTACTACGTATTTAAAATCAGGCGCTATAGAGAGGGAGGCGCTTTTTAGAGGGGGCGCTATTGACAGGTTTAACTATATATGATTTAATAAATAGTTCTCCATATCTCTTTCAATATGTTTTACTCCGTGGCGTGCGAAAGTGGTCCATTTCCCAGCAGGTGTTGTGTATTGACATCTCAAAAGATCGACAGTGTCAACAGACTTCACCTTTATTCGTAATGGCACTTCCTAATTGAACTGTAAACTAACAAACAACAACAACACAGTGGTCATTGAGAAGTCCGTCACCTGCCTACTTGCTATATAGCACCACCTAGTATTGTTTCCATCAATGCAG
>CP092881.1:66156915-66179925 GCA_030710605.1 Cordylochernes scorpioides | reverse complement strand
AATGATACAACGAACCTCACGATGTCTGCTCGCACCCTGTAATTTTACACGTCTATTCTTACAATCTACTCTTTTTTGTCTTTCCCCAGACCTCCTTTCTGGCCTTTTGTCATCCTCTATTCTGGGAACATGCCTTTGTGTTCCTTTTTTTTTTCTTACAAGTAATTTCAAATATAATTCTAAAATTTATATAAATATATTCTACAATGATATTACTCTACCGTGAACATTTGCCCCACTATCTCTCTACGACATACAAATTAAATTGAACATGTGTGTGCGTTTATTTGTGTGTGTGAAAAAACAAGAAAAAATATTTTAAAATACTCATGTGAGCGGTTAGTAAAGGCCAAGTTTGTTTTTATATAATATATACCTCTCGAATTTAAAACTTATGTTATGGTAATTTTATTAATTTGTTAACTGTACTTTCGAAATGATAAAACCAATAATAGGATAACTTGGATTTTCAGCGATGAACCTTCTGTGCTCTATAGCACAGAGTAATGAATTATTCAACTTATAGAGCAAACAACAATATCCTTCGTGAATGTGTTTATTATGTAGGAAATATAATAATCTGAAGCAACAGTAATTGTTATCAGATTAGTGTTTATATTTTTTAAAGACAATTTATTTGCACTTAGGAAACATTTTCATATAAAGATTTACTAAACGATAAATAGAAAACGCTTAAAACTCAAATTTAAGTTCAAAGTAATTCTGAAATATTGAACACTGAGCGAAGAGTACTATCTAAAATAGACAAAGAAACGACTACCGTACTAACCCAGAGACACTCTCCTGCGCCATTATGTTTATTTTCATTTTGGGGTGCTGTTGTTGGGAGTATCTGTCATATTTTATATCAATTTAGCCTTTATTCTATCCGGTAATTGAGTCAATTGGAGAGTGCGTGAAAGGCCAATTCAAAGGAAGACATACAGTGTTGACTAGCGAGGGCAGCAGCGTTCGACCGTTGGACGGCTGGGGAGAGTCAACCGTCCGTGACCGTGTTTTGGCTCTTTGTCAAGTTGCCACCACGCCCGTCCGGTGTCGTTTCACGGTGGTCTTCTCAGTGGGTCTGTGTTCCACTGTTCCAGTCCGTGTGTCTACAGTCTAACAATGTGTTCCACTCTACCAGTCCGTGTATCTTAACATCGTGTTCCACTGTACCAATCTGTGTGTCCCCGGTCTAACATCGTGTTCCACTGTACCAATCTGTGTGTCCCCGGTCTAACATCGTGTTCCACTGTCCCAGTCCTTGTATCCACGGCTTAACGCCGTGTTTCACTAAACCAGTCTCTGTATCTACGGTCTGACACAGTGTTCCACTGTACCAATCTGTGTGTCCACGGTCCAACGACGTATTCCACCGTACCAGTCCATGTATCCACGGCTTAACACCGTGTTCCTCTATACAAGTTCGTGTGTCCACGGTCTGACACCGTGTTCAACTGTCCCAGTCCGTGTGTTTGGGTAAAACACAGTGTTCCACTGTCCCAGTCCGTGTGTCCCCGATCTAACACCGTGTTCCACTGTACCAGTCCGTATGTTTACGGTATAACACTGTGTTCTACTGTAACATTTCATGTATCCACGGTTTAACAATGTGTTCCACTGTATGTCCGTGTGTCCACGGTCCAAAACCGTGTTCCACTGTACCAATCCGTGTGTCCACGGTCCAAAACCGTGTTCCACTGTACCAATCCGTGTGTCCACGGTCCAAAACCGTGTTCCACTGTACCAATCCGTGTTTCCACGGCCCAACACCATGTTCCACTGTACCAGTCCGTGTTTCCACGGTCCAACACCATGTTCCACTGTACCAGTCCGTGTTTCCACGGCCCAACACCATGTTCCACTGTACCAGTCCGTGTTTCCACGGTCCAACACCATGTTCCACTGTACCAGTCCGTGTTTCCACGGCCCAACACCATGTTCCACTGTACCAGTCCGTGTTTCCACGGTCCAACACCATGTTCCACTGTACCAGTCCGTGTTTCCACGGCCCAACACCATGTTCCACTGTACCAGTCCGTGTTTCCACGGCCCAACACCATGTTCCACTGTACCAGTCCGTGTTTCCACGGCCCAACACCATGTTCCACTGTACCAGTCCGTGTTTCCACGGCCCAACACCATGTTCCACTGTACCAGTCCGTGTTTCCACGGCCCAACACCATGTTCCACTGTACCAGTCCGTGTTTCCACGGCCCAACACCATGTTCCACTGTACCAGTCCGTGTTTCCACGGCCCAACACCATGTTCCACTGTACCAGTCCGTGTTTCCACGGCCCAACACCATGTTCCACTGTACCAGTCCGTGTTTCCACGGCCCAACACCATGTTCCACTGTACCAGTCCGTGTTTCCACGGCCCAACACCATGTTCCACTGTACCAGTCCGTGTTTCCACGGCCCAACACCATGTTCCACTGTACCAGTCCGTGTTTCCACGGCCCAACACCATGTTCCACTGTACCAGTCCGTGTTTCCACGGCCCAACACCGTGTTCTACTGTTTCAGTCTGCGTGTCTACCGTTTACCAGCTTCACGCCACAATATTCCTGCAGCAAAACAGGAAATACGACAATTCAACCTCAACGCCTAGCACGACAATCGTCGCATTGCAGTAACTTGCAGCAGTCAGATGAAGAAATCTAGCGGATATTTCTTCACAGCACAGGACAACACACACACACGTCCTGAAATTATCAAATAGACTCATTCCAATACATCACGACACTTTAATCATTATTCTTCTACCTATCCTTTCTGTCTGTATGTATGAAGCTTTCCTCGTCCCATATTCGACAAATTACAGAAGAAATAAACAATTTAATATCGTAGGGCAACACACAGTCCTTTTAAACCTTAATAGAATGACATTCGTATGCCAATTATAGAATAAAAATGCAACAGGGCACATCAAATCAAAAAGAAGAAGAACAAGAAAAAAAAAAATACAATTTCCTATTGACATATCTTAATTCTGGTCCCTTCATATATAGTTCTGTTATACCTTCGGTGTCAATCTGTTACCTCAAATGACGGAGTTTAAAATATCGGATCTCACACTGACGTCAACAGGTTACAGTCTCCAACTATACTGTCAGCTAGCCCTCCGTATATCACTTTCTAATTCTCTGTTTTATCGACACACACAAACACACACTGGATAAAATATATAATTAAAATAATAGTATATTTAAATTGTTTACTTTATATAAAAAATATGGGAATCATATTGATGAGACAAAGGTGGGGATTTCTTGAAAATAAAGATACTTCGGCCAGTAAATATTTTTTATTGTCTCGACGTTTTGACAAAAATCTTTTGTCCCCGTCAGGAGCGAACAAAAATTAAAACATTTGGCAAAGCGTTAAAAAATATTTTAAGGCTGCAAGGGCGTTCTTACGCGGCATTTGCAGCGCATTTTTTTTTAACGCTTTGACAAATGTTTTAATTTTTGTTCGCTCCTGACGAGGACAAAATATTTTTGTCGAAACGTCGAGACAATAAAAAATATTTACTGGCCGAAGTGTCTATTTTTCATATAAATATGAATGCCGGCCAGGAAGCCTCTATCTTTAAGATAAAGGCGGGGATGTGACACTCAGAAGGGTTATTTGGTACATTGCTGGGCTCGTGGTCCAGTCCAGGAAGGTCATGATGTTTGGGGTCTTGTCAGGCCGGTTGTAGGAGGGGATGGAGCTCTAGCTGGGCATTTCTAAATCACCGGTCAGAAATCCAAACAGGACGAAGATTAATTTATAAAATTGGCATGTTGTATTTAACACATTGCCGTGAAACAGTGGTCAATGGTCAAATACAATTTACCCCCGTCATCTCTGTGGTGCCGTTTCTCTGATAAAAGTAATTAATTAAAATAAACAAAAATTGAAATAATTTTTACTGCTACCGTGTACCATCGGTCGGCTATTTGTTGACACACAACAATATGCACTACACATATAATAATAATAATACACTGGTACACTGTGTGACTTCACTGCTCTCTTTGATGTGAGAAATAAATAAATTATTCTGGAGGCTACTTGAAGTAGAGTTATCTCATTATTCCCTTATATAAATTTGTAAGATGGTTGAAACACGCTCTGGTAAGATGCAAGACCCAGCACAGGAGAGAATCAAGGTTGAAGAGTCTGCCAAGCCGCAACCTGGTGCAACAATATATATACATATATTATTCTCATTCATTGACTATTCTACATTTTTTGACCATGGTTTTAGAAGATACCACTTTAAATATTGTTGTAAATATATATAGTTAACCTACCTATTTTTAATTCACGAATATAGGATTATTTTATAAATTCTATATTACTGTGAAAAATAATTAATGTGTGTAATTATTTTCAAGTAATTGAAAATAAAAACTATTTGATGGGTAAATAATTATCTTTCCTATTTTTACGACTGCACCTCCAATTCTATCTTTTTCAATAACAAAACAAAATAATCATAACATATATATATATTATTTATAATAATATATTAATAAATAATACTACTGTATGACCGATTTCACAGTGTAAACATGAAGTTCCCCCTTCGTTGGAAAGTCTTCCATCTCAAATAAGATCGGGATGGCAAGGACCGGGGGAGGAGTCGATGAGGAAGTGATAAATTAAAGAACCTGTTTGTGATCTAACAACACCCACACCGATTAACCTTCGTTCTCCAAACTTGACGCCAACTGGAAGCGCTCGTTTATTGATTTCCCGACTTCACTTATAAATCCTCTGACAAAGGTTACTAATTACGGGATAACACACAAATTTGTAAATTACTAAGACCTAAAGTAATAGTAACTAAACACACAAAAAATCGTACACTCAAGAGTACAACACACACACACACACACAAAAAGAAAGATAAATAATAACTCACAATTTGTTAAATAAAATAAAATACAAAGCAGTAATTATCTTTATTGTAGCGTTGGTAGGGATCGGGGTTACACAGGTATGCGAGGAGATAGCCAGACACGGATAAAGCAAGCAGAGAACACTTTAAGCGTCTCCACACGATAATCCACCACACTCCCTCATTCGCAATACCATAGCCCCCTATTATATAGCCCCCTTATAAACAAAATCCTTCCCACTAAAACCTGAGATAAGATTTTAAAAATGCAAATATTTGTCAATATAATTTGACACCTCAATGTACAGTTGGTAGAAGCATAAATACAATGAAGTGACATCATTTGATGTATTGAAACATCCCCGCAATATAACTCAATAATTTATATATATAACCCCATATAAAATGGAGATATTAAAATAAATTCACTCTAAATTTTTCAAATCCTGAAATTCTAAGCTCTCTCTTTTTTTTTTTTTTTTTTGACAATTAAAATAATTTTATTGACATTTTGTCAATATATGCAAAAGTGAACAGTCTGCACTCTTTAAAAAAGATAATTTTATATATGCTCCATACAAGGTCTGTCTAAGATCTTGAGGCGATGTTTTTCTCTTCAAGGAATTCCTTCTGCGTCTTAGATGTCAAGTCACAAATGGTTCTTCAGCATTTTTACGAATAGTAGAGATGGAGTCATCTTTGAGCACCATTTTTTCCTGCTTCTTTAATTGACATAGTAAAGTGTGATGCGTAACAATTTATGTAATATAGCTGCTAAAGTTTTCTTTGTGATTCTCCTCAGTATCTCCAGGCGTTACTAATGACAAATAATTAGCCAAAAGGCCTGTAATATTTTATATATAGAATTCATCAATTTATTTAATTGGTTCTTCCAATTAATTGTTACAGAAAATTAAATTTAGATCAAATAAAGGATAATATATAAGAAAGGAGTAAAAATAAAGGGTAGATAAAATGTATGGAAAAAATATATAGTTGTATATGTGTACACATTTCTTCAGCAAGGAAGGCTTCCCCACCTTGAGAGAGTCCTCCTCCAGACAAGGTCTTCTTGAACCCTCCTCAGTTCCACACCGACAAATAATTAGAGAAATACTAATGGAAATCTAGCATAAAATGAATGAATCAAATATGATATGTTACATTAATAATAGGAACTTAAACTATTTTTGACTGTATGTTTATTTTTTAAATAAATAGATTTTCTACTGCCTGTTAAGTTTTATGTAAAGAGAAGGAATTGTTTGCTCGTTGGTCCTAAATTAAAGATTTTATTTTGTTATCCTATGTTGTTGTTGTTGTCGTGTCCAATGAAGAGCCTCAGATGTCTCCATGCATCTCTATCACAGCAGCAGCAATGTCCACTATCTTGGGTGTGTAAAGCTGCTGCTCTGGGTCTATGTCAATTTTCTGCAAGGCTGCGGCAATTTCTGGGCATGAAAATATGCGAGTAGGTGTTAGTTCCATACCAGGACAATTGTTGCATGCCCTATAGGTTCTTGTGCCATCTGGATGTATTCTCATTCCTTTATAGTGTTTTGTTCTAAGTCTTGTTATAGTTTTTATCAGTTTTCTCTCAAAGTTTATATCACACACTTACAACAACAACAACAACAACAAAAAGCCTTTATTCAGGGTCACTGACCCTATACAGGATTCACCAGAGGTATGCATAAGAACAAAGCAGTGAGACAAAGGAAATAGCGATATATACAGAAGAAAAGGAAAAAAAAAACAAGAAAGAGAAAGAGGGAAGCAAGAAAAACAACACAAAAAGAGTAGCAGTAAGAAAGTGAGGAGTGAGTGTCACTTGGCCTTCTTCCGAGATATGGACTTGTGGAAACCATAAAACGCCGTAGCAATATACTTATTCTGGGTCATATTGTCAATTATTGATGGAAGTGAAGCACAGAGTTGCCCAGTTTTGAGCATAAGGGTTCTTCTTTCTTCTTTCAGAGCATAGCAATCAAAAATATAGTGAGTGATTTCATTTTTTTAGTTTTGAATTACAGAAGGTACAAATCGGGTCCTCACCGCAGAGCATCTTGGTGTGGTTTTCTCTAAAAAAAATTTCATCTGCTATTTGCTTTTGAATATATGGAGACAGTTTATCTAAGTTATGCAGCTGTATTTGGTTTGGAGGAAGGTATACAAATATCAAACAGTTAACATGTTGGAGGGCTCTTGTGTTTGTTGATAAGAAAATAGATAACCAAGTGCCATCCTTTTCTGAATTTTCAGGCACCATGTTTCAAGTAGAGCAAAAATTTCGTAATTCTTTATGTGCTCGAGGAGTGGAAATATCGAAAGAATCCTATAGAAACCATTTATATTCCAACATATTATTTTTTCCGCGATGTCTCGCGAATTTTCAGAAAAAAATTGCATTGTCAGCGTCTTGAAAATCGAATTTACATGTATTTGTGTCGAAGTAACTTTCCGTTATTTGATTGTTGGGTGGAGAATTAATTTGTGATTTTGATGTCGTATTTCTTCTATTTACACAATTGTTTCTACGAGGTTGTTGCTATATAGCAGCTCCTGTGCTATCAACAACTTGGCCATTCATCACTTTACAGACTTTATCATTTACAAGAAGCTTGTTATCTCTCAACTTCGATTTTATCCCCCTTTCACCCAATTCTTTCCTTTTTGCAATTAGGATGCGCCGCTGCTCTCTAACATTTTTACTATAATCTTTACTTATCGAAATTTTAGTATCTCTGAGTTTGTAGGCATTTTTAAATATTTTTGCTCTATCAGCATAATCAGGCACCACAACATGAACTGGTGCATTGGATCCGCGTGAAAGTCGGTGACATTTTGTTATTTTTAAATCATCTCCGATTTCCATTTTATCTCTAATTACGTTTTGAATCTTTAAGTTACAATCTGCCTGGTTTTCGTCACCCTCCCTCTCAATACCATAGAACACAAGATTGGGCTCACGCAGTCTCGTCTCAAAAAATTCGACTCTAGCCTCCAGTTCATTTACCTTTAACGAATTACATGAAGCCAATTTTCGGTAGCTTGTTGAGACTCTGTACATTTAGTTAGCTTCTCCTCCATATTGCAGAATCGCATATCCCAATCGTCCATTCGAGTCTCTATTTTGGTAAGTCTGATGTCAATTCTCTCTCCTAGACTCTTTATTTCCGCCGCCATGTTTAAGATTAGCATTTTTAGCTCGCTATCTATTGATTCTCTCTCTCCTGAGTGTACTGGCGCAGTCAATGTAGTTTGCCTTTTGGTTGGGGGGCCTGGGTTTTGTTCAATGCCTGAGATAAATAATAGAGCCAGAATGATACATAGCAGTCTTTTTTGGTTACCAGATATATTCCCAGATGGTAAGTTTATATTTTGACCACATTGTCCATCATTATCCCTTCGTACTGAGATTTTTGCATAGTGCGTTACCTTGAGTAAATTTACATATTTAGTGTTGCATACCACAAGTATTAAGAGTAACCGTATTATCCCTTTCATAGTATAAGGCAAATATACACTGAAATATTAGTAATATAACTATATTTACCGGAGCGGTGCTGCACGTGCTGTTTATTGTCCGGCCACCTCTATATCACACACTTATTCTATCAATTTGCATAGTCTATTTAAGCTCTCCTATTCACATATCTACGATGTTATAATGAATACTATAATCAGTGATGATACTACTCTGCTTATTTACATAATTAAATTAAGAATATTTATCAAAATTCGAAACTATTTTAAAAGCGTAAGATTCTTTTTGAAATTAAACAATTTCTACTGCCCTTACTGCAATGGAAAAATTAAAGGGAGGGCCTGGCTCATCAGTGGTGAACCCTCCCAGCGGTTTCGCCAGTTTAATCTACCATACCGCTGTTATATTGCATTTTTTTAAACTTCCTTTTATAGTGATACTGTATATAACAGCGGTATGGTAGATTAAACTGGCGAAACCGCTGGGAGGGTTCACCACTGATGAGCCAGGCCCTCCCTTTAATTTTTTCATTGCAGTAAGGGCAGTAGAAATTGTTTAATTTCAAAAAGAATCTTACGCTTTTAAAATAGTTTCGAATTTTGATAACAGACGGCGCGCAAGTGCATCGTAAGAATATTTATATTAACTTTATGAAAACATAACACTGCAATGATAAAATGCTTTTACTTGCAATTTACGGAAGAGAGAAATGCTTGAAACCATATTATATATTTATCATTATATGTATTTCTATTGTTCTCAAAGCTTATGTCCATGGTTCATTTAAAATACCCTTCAAGAGTCTTGATTCAGTATCAGTATAAATGGAAAATAATAAAATTCAATATAACAGCGGTATGGTAGATTAAACTGGCGAAACCACTGGAAGGGTTCACTACTGATGAGCCATGCCAGATCCAAGAATGTCTTCTATGTTACCGAAATTGTATTTAAGGAAGTAAAAGGGTTATTGAGTTTGTTAAGGCAGAAGTGTTAAAAGACAGAATATTGTAACATAGAAAATTAGGAAAGACAAACTTCAGAATGACACAGCAATTTATTTAAGGCAAGAACAAAGTGAACAATTATAAGATACAAGATAAGCAATGAGGGAAGTTTCCAGAGTAACAATATATATATAATATAAATATTACAAAATTAATCATTAACAACCTGTATATAGAACGAAATTTGGCAATCATATCGCAAATGTTTCTTTTGAACGGAAAAATCGAAATTTATTTTAAGGAGAAATGACGATTATTTCTAACCTTAAGGATGAAGTATGAAAGGATGAATTGTGAAGAGTAATGATAAACGGAAAAATAAAGTTCACAATTCATCCTATCATACTTCATCCCTAAGGTTAGAAATAATCGTTATTTCTCCTTAAAATAAATTTCGATTTTTCGTTCAAAAGAAACATTTACGGTATAATTGTCATATTTCGTTCTACAATCATAAGCCGCATTATATTGTATTATATAATCTGTATATAAAATATGATAAATACTTTTATGCAATATACCATCTGTGTGTCCAGGGTGGAGAACTGCACCACGGCTATGAGCATCGCTAGAACTGAGTTCAACATCCCAATGATCCTCACCCCCGAGGATCTGGCCAGTCCCAACCTGGACGAGCTGTCCGGGATGACATACTTGTCGTACTTCATGCGGGAGGACAGTCCGGGCTATGTGGCCACGTTGCAGTGGGTGCAGCGGCTCATGCCTCAGCTTAATCTCCGCAACTTCACGGTACCATTACAACCACATCTAACTTCACTGTATCTACAACTGTATTCCCTGTATCTACACTGTATCTACAACTGTATTCACTGTACCTACCTTGTATATACATTAGCCACAGCTTTAATCTTTCTAGGAAAATCTCATTCGTATATTAGGACCTTAAAGTCAGGGTATATTCTGCCACTAGAACCACATCTTTATCTAACTTCACTGTATCTACAACTGTATTCCCTGTATCTACAACTGTATTCCCTGTATCTACACTGTATCTACAACTGCATTCACTGTATCTACCTTGTATCTACATAAGCCGCAGCTTTAATATTTCTAGGAAAATCTCATTCGTATATTAGGACCTTAAAGTCAGGGTATATTCTGCCACTAGAACCACATCTTTATCTAACTTTACTGTATCTACAACTGTATTCCCTGTATCTACATTAGCCGCAGCTTTAATATTTCTAGGAAAATCTCATTCGTATATTAGAAGCTCAAAGTCAGGGTATATTCTGCCACTAGAACCACATCTTTATCTAACTTCACCGTATCTACAACTGCATTCACTGTATCTACTCTGAATCTACATTAGCCACAGCCTCAACCTTTCTAGGAAATTCTCATTCGTATATTAGAACCTTAAAGTCGGGTATATTCTGCCACTAGAACCACATCTATCACTGTATCTACAATTGCATTTACTGTATCTACACTGCATCTACATGAGCCACAGCTTTAATATTTTCACGAAAATCTCATTCGTATAATAGGTCCTCTCAAAGTCAGGGTATATTCTACCACTAGAACCACATATTTATCTAACTTCACTGTATCTACAACTGTATTCACTGTATCTACACTGCATCTACATAAGCCATAGCTTCAATCTTTTCAGGAAAATCTCATTCGTATATTAGAACCTCAAAGTCAGGGTATATTCTACCACTACAACCTCATCTATCTATGTATCTACAACTGCATTCACTGTATCTACACTGCATCTACATAAGCCATAGCTTCAATCTTTTCAGGAAAATCTCATTCGTATATTAGAACATCAAAGTCAGTGTATATTCTACCACTACAACCTCATCTATCACTGTTTCTACAACTGCATTCACTGTATCTACACTGCATCTACATGAGCCGTAGCTTTAATCTTTTCAGGAAAGTCTCATTCGTATATTAGAACCTCAAAGTCAGGGTATATTCTACCACTACAACCTCATCTATCACTGTATCTACAACTGCATTCACTGTATCTACACTGCATCTACATGAGCCGTAGCTTTAATCTTTTCAGGAAAGTCTCATTCGTATATTAGGTCCTCAAAGTCAGGGTATATTCTACCTCTAGAACTACATCTAACTTCACTGTATCTATAACTGTATTCACTGTATCTAGACTGTATCTACATGAGCCATAGCTTTAATCTTTTTTAGGAAAAACTCATTCGCATATTAGGACCTTAAAGTCACGGTATATTCTACCACTACAACCACATCTATCACTAACTTCACTGTATCTACAACTGTATTCACTGTATCTACATGAGCCACAGCTTTAATCTTTCTAGGAATACTCATTCGCATATTAGGTCCTCAAAGTCACGGTATATTCTACAACCAGAACCACATCTAACTTCACTGTATCTATTATTGTGCCACAATTTTAACCTTTCTAGGTAAATCTCATTTGTATATTAGACCTAGGAATGAAGCCCTCACACTTCAAAGTCATGGTATTCAAGTTCGTAGTTTTCTCCTCGACCTGAAATTGACATGTGGAAACTTAATTGATACCTCAAAATCTGAAAACATCTTGAGCTAAGTTTCTCACACAATAAAGAAATAAAATTGTGCTGGAAACTTAACCCTGGATGCTTATAAATCAGGGGATGAATGTTTATTTTCAATCAACACTGTAGTATCTGTGCTGAAAATAAAAGGCTGTGTTCATTTTTTTATTATGACATGTATACCATTTTTAAATTAAATTTTATTGCCATCTATCGTTAAAATTTTACACAAATTAAATTTCTGGCAATGCGTTTCTTTTTAAATATCATCAAATATTATCTCTAATTAAAAAAATTAATCTCTAGACCGCTCTACTATTATATTGGACTGGTTTTGTTATATACCCTGCAATACCTTGAAATTATATGTATGTACCTCTACAGACCTATAAGCTTATGTCCATAGTTCACTAAACACCCCTAAGCTGCCTTCCATAGAAAATGCAGGGTATATAACAAAACCAGTCCAATACAATAGTAGAGCGGTCTAGAGATTAATTTGGCGAAACCGCTGAGAGGGTTCACTACTGATGAGCCAAGCCCCCTCATTCAATAACTCATATCATTGCAGTAAGGTCTGTAGAGATAATATTTGATGATATTTAAAAAGAAACGCATTGCCAGAAATTTAATTTGTGTAAAATTTTAACGATAGATGGCAATAAAATTTAATTTACTAATATATATTGGTTATGAAAACATATTTTGCGGAAGAGCTTTGCTCGATGCAATACCTTGAAATTATATGTATGCACCTCTACAGACCTATAAGCTTATGTCCATAGTTCACT
Source organism: Cordylochernes scorpioides (assembly GCA_030710605.1). Lineage (NCBI taxonomy): Eukaryota > Metazoa > Arthropoda > Arachnida > Pseudoscorpiones > Chernetidae > Cordylochernes > Cordylochernes scorpioides. The sequence goes on along the minus strand of CP092881.1, from coordinate 66,167,206 downwards.
AAACACCCCTAAGCTGCCTTCCATAGAAAATGCAGGGTATATAACAAAACCAGTCCAATACAATAGTAGAGCGGTCTAGAGATTAATTTGGCGAAACCGCTGAGAGGGTTCACTACTGATGAGCCAAGCCCCCTCATTCAATAACTCATATCATTGCAGTAAGGTCTGTAGAGATAATATTTGATGATATTTAAAAAGAAACGCATTGCCAGAAATTTAATTTGTGTAAAATTTTATACCATTTTTATTGAACTTTTATCGGTAAAAAATAAAATTGTATTACCCAATAATTATATTGGGTGGTCTGCGAGTATAAACTGACAAAATTCAAAGAAAATTTCTATACAAATATTATATATATTTTTGTTGTTGACACACATTCATATTATGATGCACTAGCGCGCCATCTATTATGGAAATTAGAAACTATTTTAGGCGCCTAAGTTTATTTTTGAAATCAAACAATTTCTACTGCCCTTACTGCAATGGAAAAATTAATAGGAGGGCCTGGCTCATCAGTAGTAAATTTAATCTTTAATTAAAAAGGCATATATTGGATCAAAATATATTAGCTGAACGCAACACACACAACTGAAATATCGATAAATAAATGATATTTTGATCCAATATATGCCTTTTTAATTGAAGATTTATTTATGGATTGCTCTATTTTCAAAAAACTTCATATATACAAGTATATAAACTTCATATATACATTCCCTTGTATGTTTAGAAAACTCAAATCAAATTTGCTGATACCATTTTAACTTCTTCGTTGACTTTAGATGTAGGGAGAGAAAGAAAATACGTTGAATGTTGCAGACCGACTGGAACAATGGCATCGCGCTCTGCTCTCTGGTGAATTCCTTCGGGGGCAACGTCCCTGGCTTCCCTAACCTCAGCAATGAACGGTCCCAGTGGGAACAGAACATCCAGAAAGGTAAGGATATTTCCTTGACAATAAGTAATCTTTTACGGATTAACACACAGAGTACAAATCACTAGGGCCTAAAGTAAAAGTAACTTAATACACAGAAAAGCGTACACTCAAGAGTACAACACCAACAATAAAAAGGATGTAAATATAAACTCAAGATTTGTAAAATAAAAACAAAACAGTATTTATCTTTTATTACAGCGTTGGTAGGGATCAGACTGAGGTCACACAGGTATGCGAGGAGATCACCAGACACGGATAAATCACACAGAGAAAACTTTAAGTGTCTCCATACAATAATCCACCACACTGGCCTCTCGCATTATCATAGCCCCCTCTTATATACCAACATGGCCACATTCGTCCAATGAGAAGGCGAGAGATTGGTTCACTAACAAACCAAAACGACATTTTTCCCGCTAAAAACTACGATAAAACTGTTAATGTTTGTCAATATAATTTGACATCCTCATGTCCTATATAATCTCTTTGTGATGGTTAACATGTTCACCAATAAACTAGAAGAAGGTAGAATCTAAGATTTTGTAAATAAATCAGAATTTCTATCAGGCTATAAACTCATGTATAAATTTGTAACAGATAAATTTACTGGTAATATGTTTCTTTTTAATAATATCATCAAATATTATCTCTACAGACCTTACTGTAATGATATACGTTATTGAAAGAGAGTTCTTGATCTTGGCAAAGGTTACATTACGAGTATCACACAAAAATCAATAATCTAGGGCCTACCGTGAGAGTAACTTAATACACAAAAAAAAAAAAAAAGTTCACTCAAGAGTACAACACCAACAACAAAAAATGAGATAAATAAAAAAAAAATCACGATTTGTTAAATAAAAACAGTACTTATCTTTTATTTTCAGCGTTGATAGGGAGCGGATCGGGGTTACACAGGGATGCGAAGAGATTCCCAGACACGGAAAAACCACGTAGAAAAACACTTTAAGCGTCTTTACACCAATTCTCCACGCTCTGGGCCTCCTCGCATTCCCTTAGTCCCCTCTTATATACAGGCATGGCCACATTCGTCCAATGAGATGCGTATGAGATTGGTTCACTAACAAACGAAACACTAACATTCCGCTAAAAACTGGTAAGATAAGATAAAAATGCAAATGTTTGTCAATATAATTTGACATCCTCATGTACTATATAACCTTATTCTGATGGTTAACATGTTCACCTATAAACTAGAAGAAGGTAGAATCTAAGATTTTGTAAATAAATCAGAATTTCTATCAGGCTATAAACTCATGTATAAATTTGCAACAGATAAATTTACTGGTAATATGTTTCTTTTTAATAATATCATCAAATATTATATCTACAGACCTTACTGCAATGATATACGATATTGAAAGAGAGTTCTTGACTTCATGTATAAATTCCATATAAAGTCGTCTCCGGAAGGTCATGTTAAGTAAGGCGGCTTTGAACGCACAAATTGTCATTACAAAGTACAATCAGTTTTATAAGCCACCAAAAATGTATTCTTCCCAATTGTATGTTAATTCACATAGCATCTTCACGTCCCACTGAACAGAATGCTGAGCAGTTCCACCAAGTGTCAAAGGTAATCCACTCTATTGTTTTGTTTATTCATAGTTATGTGAATTTTTCAACTCCATAGTAGACAAAAAAATCTGAAAATATATTTTAATATTCATTGGGTTTTTTTTTTTTGCTTATCCCTAGTACACGTGGTACAGGCCATGATAATCATGGTGGTTAGAAGTTGACGACTGCTTTTACTGTAAGTGCACCACAAGTCTACACATGTGAAAAGCAGTTCGACTTTGCACTTACAAATATGCCAGAGTCCCGTTTGGTTACTTACACACGCTGGTAGGGTTGGGCTTTTGCAAGAATCGGAGGCCATTGGAGCATTTTTTTTTTTGTTTGTTTATAAGAAAAAAAGTGCTCAATGCGGGAATTGAACCCGGGTCGTAGAGGTCGAAAACAATCGGTTTAAACCATCCTTCCACTGACCCCTTTATTCATTGTTAATTATATCTACATTTAGAGAAAGCAATATACGGGATTTTAAACTTGCCATAAACCGAAGTTTCCCTAGCTGTCAAATATCTTCATTGAAGGTTATCCATAGTACAATCTAGCACATATCTCAATCTTTTAAAACCTGAATATAAACACGTGGAAAATTAGGAAAGGGAAGTGTACAGAGTATAGAAAAATATAAACATAAAAAAAATAATACTCTGCTAATAAAATATTAAATACTTTGTTACATAGCTCCTTCCCTATGGGAGCTGTGACCCACAGCTAGCAATTATTGTAGTCACTGACATGGATTTGACGTACTTCTGCCAAGGATTCCATCCAAGTCTTGGAACTTTGTCCCTAGTACCTTTGCGTCCTTTTTCTTGCGGCGCGAAGAGCGGCTTTGCGTCGTATCGTCTATAGGGACATCGTCATCTTGGAGGGAAGTATTGGCTTTGACACGGCGGTGGAATCCTGGAGCCAGTCTCTAAAAATGTAGATCACAGCACCCTTGGCCTCAAGGTCTTCTCGGCGATCTTCAGTTTGTCTTCCCTAACTTACCCAGCATCTCCACCAAAATGCCACGTGGAAAATTTGGAAAGACAAACTTCGGGATAAGACAGCAATTTATTTCAGGCAAGAACAAACTATGAATAGTAAACAAAAGATAAGGAAAAGAGGGAAGTGTACAGAGTATAGAAAAATATAAACATAAAAAATAATACTCTGCTAATAAAATATTTAGTTACAATATAAACACGTTGTTTGCGCTCTGGAAGAATGTTTAATGCATTTTTATAAAGTTGATGAAAATCTCTGCCTCAAGATCTACCTTTGCGGCGCGAGGGCTTTCAAAAAGTCATATTTGAATCAATTTTGAGCTGTTTTGCCATATGATGAGCCCCCGATTGAATTACAACAATCTGCTCTTATTCCTGTTGAAGGGCTGTTACGCTTGAAGGCTTGTATTGTCGTCTTCTTCTTTCTTATCTCCACTCAATCATATTAAGGTATCAAGCTTGTAAAGCTTGAGACTTTTGATGGTGCCTGCCAGGGAAGAGTAGAACTCATCAATGGATGAGTCAATACATTCAATAATGTGTTTTGGGGTCGCAGGTTGACACTTAGTACATAGTGGGAAAACCTTGCAACCATTCTGGAGATGACCAGACTTAAGTCTGGAAATCAAAGACTGTTGTTCTCTTGGGAGGACAGAACCGGTGCTTATCCCTCCTGCTCTGTACCAGCCATGTCACTATTAAGGTATCAAGATTGTAAAGCTTGCTGATGGTTTCATCCAAAAACTATGGGGGGTCGGTGGAAGGATGGTCTAAACCGTTGGTTTTCAACCGCTACGACCCTGGTTGGATTCCCACATTGGCACTTTTTTCTGATAAAAAAAAAAATGCTCCAATGCACCTCGATTCTTGCAAAATTCCAACTCCACCAGCGAGTGCAGGTAACCAAACGGGACTCTGGTACATTTGTAAGTGTAAATTCGAACTGCTTTTCACATATGTAGACATGTGGTGCACTTACAGTAAAATCAGTCGCCTACTTCTTACCCACCATGATTATCATGGCCTGTACCACGTGTACTAGGGATAAACAAAAAAAAATCCTAAAGACGTGTATACATCATCGAACTGTGAGGGGAAACATCATGTGTTTGTTTTGTTTCTTTAAAAATCAGGATGCGAAGATGAACAATTATTTATATTTATTTTAAGAGAGGGAACTTCCTAACTAATGGCTTATTTATTAATTATATATTTACAGCCTAACTCGAGCTGTGTCTAAGCAAAACATAAACATACATGATGATAACTATTCTTTTTTTTTTAGATTCTATGGATTATTTATAGTTACATCACAGTGTTGACATTGAAATGTGTGTTTAAACTATCAAATGTATTTAAACCCTCTTTGCTCTGTGTATTGTTGTTCGTCTCGAGAGACATGGAATTACATAAACATTGAAATAACCCAATATTAGTATAATTATAAACAACACTTGAAGTTACACCGCATGAGTTTCTTTTCAATGAAAAATCAAAATTTATTTCAAGGTGAAATATTGACTATTTCTAACCTTTTTGGATGAGGTATGAAAAGGTGAATTATGAAGAGTAATGATGAACGGAAAAATAAAAGTGTCCAGGGATGGGAATCGAACCCACAATGTTCTGCTTACCGGGCAGATGCCATGTCCACTAGGCTACCCTGGACGTATTTATATTAGTATAATTATATTGTAGCAAAGTATTTATTAGGTTTTTAAGTACTGATTATTAATTTTTGTTATTTATTATTCATATTTTGCTACTCATAAAACGTCCCTCGTATTTTGTATCTTATTAATGTTTATTTTGTTCTTGCCTTAAATAAATTGCCGTGTCATTCTGAAGTTTGTCTTTCCGAATTTTCTACTATACAATATTATTATAATTAACATAAATATCTTAGATTTTAAAATATATTGAGAGAATGATCGGTATATTGGATGGTAGAATCTTAAAAAATAAAACATCTGATGGTGGAACTGAAAATTGCTGATAGTTATAACCATCTGTAGGAATAAATATCTACTAATTGTTTGTTTTTTTCTATTTTTTAAGAGGATAGTGGCCAAAGGCGTTTCTTGTGGTCAAATAAGAAGTCGGTGGACGACACTGTGTGGGTAACACCCTCGACACTGGGTGGGTAACACCCTCGACACTGGGTGGGTAACACCCTCGACACTGTGTGGGTAACACCCTCGACACTGTGTGGGTAACACCCTCGACACTGGGTGGGTAACACCCTCGACACTGGGTGGGTAACACCCTCGACACTGTGTGGGTAACACCCTCGACACTGTGTGGGTAACACCCTCGACACTGGGTGGGTAACACCCTCGACACTGTGTGGGTAACACCCTCGACACTGAGTGGGTAACACCCTCGACACTGTGTGGGTAACACCCTCGACACTGGGTGGGTAACACCCTCGACACTGGGTGGGTAACACCCTCGACACTGTGTGGGTAACACCCTCGACACTGTGTGGTAATACCCTCGACACTGGGTGGGTAACACCCTCGACACTGTGTGGGTAACACCCTCGACTCTGGGTGGGTAACACCCTCGACACTGTGTGGGTAACACCCTCGACACTGTGTGGGTAACACCCTCGACTCTGGGTGGGTAACACCCTCGACACTGTGTGGGTAACACCCTCGACACTGTGTGGGTAACACCCTCGACACTGGGTGGGTAACACCCTCGACTCTGGGTGGGTAACACCCTCGACACTGGGTGGGTAACACCCTCGACACTGTGTGGGTAACACCCTCGACTCTGGGTGGGTAACACCCTCGACACTGTGTGGGTAACACCCTCGACTCTGGGTGGGTAACACCCTCGACACTGTGTGGGTAACACCCTCGACACTGTGTGGGTAACACCCTCGACTCTGGGTGGGTAACACCCTCGACACTGTGTGGGTAACACCCTCGACACTGGGTGGGTAACACCCTCGACTCTGGGTGGGTAACACCCTCGACACTGGGTGGGTAACACCCTCGACACTGTGTGGGTAACACCCTCGACTCTGGGTGGGTAACACCCTCGACACTGTGTGGGTAACACCCTCGACTCTGGGTGGGTAACACCCTCGACACTGTGTGGGTAACACCCTCGACACTGTGTGGGTAACACCCTCGACTCTGGGTGGGTAACACCCTCGACACTGTGTGGGTAACACCCTCGACACTGTGTGGGTAACACCCTCGACACTGGGTGGGTAACACCCTCGACTCTGGGTGGGTAACACCCTCGACACTGGGTGGGTAACACCCTCGACACTGGGTGGGTAACACCCTCGACACTGTGTGGGTAACACCCTCGACACTGGGTGGGTAACACCCTCGACACTGGGTGGCTAACACCCTCGACACTGTGTGGGTAACACCCTCGATTCCCGACAATCATGAACCGGGATCCAATCCCGCATTAACATTTTGTTTAATATGTGAAAAACCATCACATATTATTCATTGTTTCAATTATCATAAACTGGGTTGTTCTTTTTGAGCGGTACCTAATAAAGTCATTTTGGAACAAGTTTGTGATCAATCAAAAGATGTCGAAAAATACTTTAATTTCAAAAGTTATAAACTATATTTGCTGACCCCCGTATATCTGGCTGTCCATGAACTTTTTGTTGATAATGGCTGTGTTCGTTGTAGGCAGAGGGTGTAGATTTGTGTAGACCCCATATATTGTGTGTGCTCATTATTTGATAGCAATATGAATATAAACTGATTCAATAAGGAATCTATGGCTTGGTTTCTTTTCATAATTATTATATTTCTCGAACTTTCAGGCTAACTAGGCCTTCAACACGGAGACACCACTTCGGGGTGTTATAATTAGGTATAAGTGGTACTTCTGGGGTCTCCCTGTTAAAGGACATATTAGAAAGCTCGAGAAATAGATGAATTATGAAAATAAACCAAACCCTATATTTCTTATTGCTTTATTTTAAATGTAAAATCAGGGAAGAATCTTTATGAATTTAAACCAAGTACATTTTAATGAAGAGAAAACAACAATAAAATTAGGCTCGGGCATGGTTTATATGGTAACGGAAGGCCAGAGTTAGGTAAAATAATTTTAGAATGTACCGACATGTGATCTTATCTATTCAGGACTACAGTTCTCCTCGGTTCGTTTCCCTCTATGGAGCCAGAAATGAGGACATCTTCAACAGGAAGGTTTGTCTGACTAGACACAACATTTGCATATTGGCTGAGTTTTCTTCCTTCTTCGTTCTGTAGGAGTTTGGTTAGGTTTGGTTGATGTTTCCTTCAAGAAAAAAAATTCACAAACACAAACGTTTTATTATGACACATTAGCGCGCCATCTGTTATCAAAATACGAAACTATTATAGACGCGTATGATTCTTTTAAAAATAAAACAATTTCTACTGCCCTTACTGTAATAAACCAGGCCCTCCTATTAATTTTTCCATTGCAGTAAGGACAGTAGAAATTGTTTAATTTTTAAAAGAATCATACGCGTCTATAATAGTTTCGAATTTTCACAAACGTTTCATATTTGCTTTATTAAAAAAATTTCAGACTCCATATTTTGGACTGTAATGAAATACATTGAAGGTTATAAATTGTTTGGGAAATATTTTTAAATGAACATATAAACATAGAATTATATGAAAAAGAGCGTACTTGATCTGTGAAAGAAAAAAAAAATCTATCAAATTTCTTTCTTTTAGAATTTTTTTTTTCTTTCAAAGAGAGACTATGGTTTTACGAGCTACTAGCCATTCTTTAACAGATCCAGGTACCCCCTTTTTTATATAAACATATTCAATGAATCGCATTTTGACTCAAAATTTAAATTGTAGCAAAGTATTTATTATTTTATTAACAGAGTACCATTTTTTATGTTTATATTTTGACACTCTGTAAACTTCCCTCATTGCTTATCTTTTGTTTTTATTCATAGTTTGTTCTTGTCTTAAATAAATTGCTGTGTCATCCCGAAGTTTGTATTTTCTCTTCCCGCTGGCATAATTTTTACATCTTTGCTTTCCTGCTCTTGACATGAATCCTGCCAAGAAGAAAAAGAAGGCCTACAAGCCCATCGTGAACGTCGCCGACCTGGAGAGGAAAGATGAAATGGTGATCTCACGCAACCACGACATCCTGCGCTCCATTGGCCATCCCTGCCCTGAAGACCCTGCATGAGGACCTTATCCACTTCATCGCAATGCGGACTGAGCTGGTCAAGGCCCTCCTTGCCGAAGTAGAGAACCTCTCTGGCACCCTCCAGTCCTTCGCAGAGCTGGGCGAAGTTATGGTGGCCAACAAGCCCCAGACTGCTTGCCGCAGCACTCAAACCTGCCCTGCTCCTTCCTGCAAGGAAACCAGCTCCCAGACTGACCCAATCAAGCCCGCCACTCCTGCTCCTGCTGCTCTCCCTGCCAAGAAGCCTGCCTCCACCTTGCCTGCTTCTGCTCCAACCAAAAGGAAGCAGTCTGAGGCTCCCAACCCGCCTGCAAAGAGGACAAACCTGAATGGTCCTTCAAAACCTGCGCCTTCCCGCGTATCCAAGCCTGTGGCCGCCCAAGTGATCCTCCATGGAGAAAAATCGGCGGCCCACACAGTGGTCATCTCTGATGACCCACAGGCTGACCCAAGGGAGATGCTAAAAGCTGTCCGCGCTGCCCACACTCTCCCCCAAGGCGTTTGGGCCTCCCTGCACACCAAGGGGAAGCTGGTCCCCCACTCCAGTAATCCTGACACCATCCCTGAGGTGACAACCTCCCTGGCCAGCAAGTTGAGTGGAATGAAGGTCCGCCAGCAGAAGGAGATCCTGCCACGGATCTGCCTCTTCAAAGTGGATGAGGAGACATCCAACTCCACAATTGAGGAGACCTTCCTGGAAACCGTTGCTGTTAGAAAACTTCCTGGGGACAAGGTGGTGCGCGTGGCGCACCGTTATGCACCCAGAAGCGGGACCTGCACCGCCTTCATCGAGGTGGACCTCAAGACCTTTAGAGCCCTGGGCGTTCGCGGGAGAATCGTGGTGGATGGAGTAATCCTCAACTTCGAGGAGTCCATCCGCGCCCGCGTCTGCTTCCGCTGTTGTGGCTTCGGCCACAACTCTACCCAATGCTCCAGAGCTCCTAAGTGCTTCCACTGCGGTCAAGACGGCCATGAAGGCCGCGCCTGCCCATCCATTGCTGACCAGCGCACCTCCAAATGTGCCAACTGCTGCTCCAAGGGCCTTCCTGACAAGCACGAGGCGAGAGCCTCAAGCTGCCCCATCCTGAAGTCTAGGGCCCTCAAGTTCTAGGCTTCAAGGACCTTCTGCCTCCAATTCCATCTGCCACTTCTACTGGATTCCTGGCCAATTCAATGCTCCTGCCTCACTGCACCCTGGCGCTGTTCCCCTGCTTGCCCAACGTTTCCACTACCCCTGCGACACATCTCCTGCCGCCAGATCCTAGGGTTCCTTGCCACCTGACATCGCGCTTGGGCTCAAATATCATAACTTTTGGTTAGTAGCCCGTAAAACCATATTTTCTCTCCCAAAGTTTGTCTTTCCTAATTTTCCACGTGGAAATATACATAGAGATTTTACACACAACTAATTGGAAGGAACTTGTTAAATGACACAATAAAATAAACTGTCACTAACTAGGACAGGAGATCAAAACCCGCATTCATATTTTTTTTTCCGCAAAAATAAATAAAAATGGCTTTAATGACCCAATTCCTACACAAATCCAATCACGACAGAAAATATAAGTAACTAAAT